>JAJHSJ010000013.1:619522-680007 GCA_021015155.1 Magnolia officinalis
TGTACTTCCAAGGGAGAGGTTAGTATATTGCTTGTAATCTTCATTTTCCTTTATAGTGGAAGTTTGCATCCGTGGTTTTTTACCCTAATTTGGGTTTTTCCACGTATATCTTGTCTCGTGGTTTGTTTGTATTATTTGATTCTTTTCTAGTTTATATTTCTTCTGTTTATCGTTTGTGGGTGAGACCGGAGATTGGATTTCGGTTCATTCTGTTGTTGGCGTGCTGCGCAACAGAAACTTTATGCACTTTGTCAAGTCGGACAACGACAGATACAACTAAAAATCCGACCTTTGATTCAAGATTGAGCGGGAAATGAAGTCGAGCTCAGTCTCTTGTTAGCAAGTCGGAAGATCCACTAATCTGCCTAACACCAAAAGAAGCTCGATTATTCGCCGAAGGAGTCAGGTCGGCATAACCACAGGTCACTAACCTGTCCCCAGGTCAGGTCGGCATAACCCATATCGGCTCCTACTGTGCACCCTCGATAATTCCGAATAATTAGATCTTATCTAAAAGATATCCTCCCGAAATCTTCTTCAAAGATCTTAAAGAATATCCACGATATGCTCAGGATCCCGAGATCTTCGCCAAGGATCTCGAGAGATCCCCGCTCATTCGGGGCCCGAATCCTACTACAACACGTCCCTGCTAAACACGGATATCTCATCTACGCCACTGCCTCTCAACACATATAAATAGGAGCACATCTAATAGTGAAAGGTACGCACAATCTCTAGCCTAAAATCCGTTTACAACCAGACCTAGATTCCCTGTCTAACTTAGGCATCAGAGGGTCACCTGCACTAGCCAAGATCTCCTTTGTCAGCTCACTGTGCAGTATTCAAAGGTTCAAGAAGAGCTAACCAAATTTTAGCATCAACATAGACCACTACTCCTTTGGCATTGATGCTAAAAATTAGGTTGATTCATCGGTACTCAAATGAGCCACCCTGGGCCTTAAAAATATGAGTAAGTTGGGACTTGGAAGGATGTAAGAGGCAAAGGCTCTAGTAAAAAAAATTTATTTAATTCAATTGTTTTCTTAAAGTGATACATAAAGATGAAGTGCTTTTATACAATCATGGTGATAATAGAAGAATTTCATTTTTTTTCTTTTTATAAATAAGGAATAAATTAGGACTTTTGAGAGTCCACTACCACATCTTAAATACTATTATGAAACCATTACATCTATACATATTGATCTAGAGCGGGTCGCATACATTTCATGGTCAAGATGGACCAGAAAAGGCCCGCTCGGAGGCAGAAGTGATCCAGACCGTCATAACCTTAAAACGGGCATATCTTGCAAATCGGAATGAGTTATCCAACATGCCATATAAGATTTTGGGGTAGGAAGAGTTACTTTAGCCACCCAACCCCGCTACGCCAAGTTGCCCACGCTGAATTTACGAGATTCCATCAGATCAATGGTCAAACTCCGTTTTATTTTCGCTTTTATTATTTATAGTAAGTTTTAGTTTGATTATAACTCTTCAAACGATGGGCTTTACGAGTTGCATCCAATATGAAAAGTGCTTAGAATAATTAGTAGAATAGTAAGGCTGAGTCAAATAGGACACTTACTATTTTTGGCAGAAAACCTTGATGACTAGTAGGAATCATGAACGGTGAGTCACGACTTTTAGTTGTAGTTTAATTCCGAAACTTCTTCCTAGGTTTCATGTCATTATTTAAGAACGATTCATAGGACTTTTAGTTGTAGTTTAATTCCGAAACTTCTTCCTAGGTTTCATGTCATTATTTAAGAAGGTTGTAAGCTAAGTGGGCCACAACAACACATGGCCCAATCCATATTATCTAACAACAAGCATAATATTCGAGATTGCGACCCACAACAAACAACTTTGGGCCAATCAACAAATGGGCCAGAATAGGTAAGCCCATGCTGGAGAAAACAATAGTAGGCGCACAGAGAACTGGGCAAACTGACGAGTCAACAATGCAGTCGGGCCAATGTTGTGGGCCCAACAATAGCAACATACAAGCAACAAGTGGGCCCCACTGTCAATCAAACAGTCAACCTAAAAAATAGCAAGGTTCAGCCCAGCATAAACAGTCCACCAATAGGTAGCACTATGGAAGAACGTAATGGCCCACATAACATATGGCAACAGTTGAGAAGGTTAAAGATCCACAATGCAGAGATCTTGCCTTGTGGATCTTGTCTTCATAGCAGAAAGCCATGCCCAAACAACCATGGCTCTCAAATCAGTGTACTGAGCCCATATGCAACTAAACAGCGAATCTGGGCCAGTCCTGAGAAATTCAGACACATAAGAGAAAAACGGCCCAACAGTGTTACAAGAGGCCCAAATAACAATACACCCAATCAGCAATCCATGTGCCCACCACACCGGGCCCACAACTATGCCTGCTGAAGATTTTGACTAGCTTATGTGGACATGGGTAACAGCAGCATCACCACCATTAAAAGAAAACAAAAGCATCAAAATAAAATAAAATAAAACAAGATGGGCCACCAACAGCTTTCCACGGTTAGATCAAATCATAACTAGATGACAGACAGCATTCCTTGATGCAAAAACACTCATGAGGGGGGCAACAACATGAATCTGTGGTTTATGGAATCTGTGCCAGCAAGTAATGGTCATCAACACACAAATGGAAATTAATGACCTATAATACATCCACAACACATCAACGGACTGAAAGTCAGAGTAAATACATTAAGCGGGTTCATAACGGGCCCACCAGCGATCAAAGGGCCTAGAACATAACAACAAATTCAGTTATCTGAGGTGCTTGCGATAAAGTGGGACCCACATTTCAGCTTATTCAATCCGCATATAGTGCTTAAGCGTTCTTGTCATTTGACGTAGAGCGTGGATAATTTCATGGCCCAGATGGACCAGAAAAGGCCCGATCGAAGACGGAGATGATCCGGACCGTCAGAACTTAAAACGGACGTATCTCAGCCATTTCCTCGTTTTAATGGAAAAGTGCTTAGAATAATTACCTATTTTAATTGAAAAGCGTTGAAGCCGAATAGTACACTTACTATTTTTAATAAGTTGCGAATTATAGGAGTTTTAGTTGTTTTGACGGCCAAAGTTTATACTCGTGCCCGAGAAAAACTGGTGTTAATAATATATAAATTGGATGCTTTAAAATTTTCACTTTTTTTTTTCATTTAAATTACATCCAGATACATTTAATTTATAAAACTATCTTCTTATTTTTAGGTATAATCTTCTACAGAAAAATGGTCATAATTCTAGTATACCTATTTAAAGAATTGTGAACTCGTTTATTTGGATTTGTAATAGACGGTGCTCCACCTCACATCCTTCCCTGCGTCATCATTTGAGCAAAAATCATACTTTAAACGGACAAGTAGTTAACAGACAATAAATTAATTAATGAAGTAGCTTAATGGAAACTTAATTTAAAAAGTTATTGGAATGTAAATAAGTACTATTTTGTAAAATTCTCTCTTATTTATGATATTATAATCCATGTGGTTGCCCATTGGGCTTGCAATGGGCTAGGCCCAGTAATTAACCTACTTACATTTTTATTCAATTTACTACATCACTTATTAAATAATACACGAATCTCATCTACTCTACATTCTCTAAATCTGATTTTTTCAGACATCAACCTGTGGCGAAAGTTTTGTAGTCGGGACATATTGCTGAAGCACCAACACGGACGCCATTGTAGAGAACTCAGACGACGCAAGGAAACACCCAACCGGGCCTAGTTCAGGACAGTCAGTCCTGTCTGTTAGGGGAGCGACATGTGGAATCCTTCCCACCAGGAAGAGATTGTACCGGCTCATTGTCTCAAGAACCGCTACAATATCTTCCTTACTTCCTACTTTCTTCTCCTCAAAAGATATCGATTCATTCCCTGCACTAGTCAGGAACTTTAAAATACACTCCTCGTCTGCCATTCTCTCGTCTGCTTCTATGTTAATGCTGATGTTATCATCGTTGCTGCCCATCAGTGACTTCCCAGCCTCAGCCACAAATCTGAGGACAGTGAGCTGGATCCCTGGGTGTTCAGCGATGCGGGCCCCATAGGCGAGGACCTCATGATCGTCACGACCACCGAAGAAGAGGGCGACTGCATTGAAGGAGACATCACTGGCAGAAATCTGGGTGGTGCCGCCGAGGCCGCGATCAATGAGGATTCCGACGGAACATGGAGCGTGGCGTAGAACATTTTGGTTAACATGGTGAAAGTCATGTCTGAGGGACTCCATGGTTCCGTCGAGGCGTTGGTGCTTGTGGAATGGGAGGAGGATGATGGCGGCTCGCTTCTGTTCAGCACTGGTGCAGATGTCCTCATGGATAGAGGAGAGGTGGGAGATGGCAGTCATGGGACGGATGGTAACGTGACTGAGCTGCTGGTAGGTCTCGAAGGCGATGACCATGTGGTTGGTGTTGGGACGCTCCTTGTTCCAGAAAGGGAGGCCGTTACGACGGGCTTTGTGGACAATGGAGATGGCGGAGGAGCGTTCAGAGAGCTCCATGAGGTGCATTGCGTAGATGATGATGCTGTGGTGTCGGGTTCCACGAGATGACTCGAGGAGATTGATGATGGTGGGGATGTTGCGAGTGCTGTGGAAGCAGGCAAGGATCCGAAGTTCGGTGTCGGGGTTGTTTTGCTGGATGGTGCGGTGGTGGTATGGAGAGGTGCGCCTCGCTGGCTTGTATATGGCGGTTACAATGGGTGTAGTGATGAATGTGGTGAAGAGCGCCATGAGGACTAAGATAGCAAATGCCTGGTCATTCAACACCTGAAACAGAGAAAGAGCGACTAAGATAGCAAATGCTAATCAGTGTTGCCCTATTTTATCCCATTTGTAGCAGACTCCTATGTTAGTTCTGCACCATTTAAAAAATGGCGGTTACTCATGATCATCTACCGCTATCCATACCATCCAAACTATGGATCTTACTGTAGATGGACCATATCTCTAAAATTAATTAAACAGATCAAGAATTCTCAACCAGTAAAATGACTCAAATGTATGGTTAAAAGTAATATACTAACTAGTCCAGGTGGTTAATAATATCTATTAACTGCAATTATTCGGTTTTGTTACATTCCAGATATCATGCCATGTATGCATTTGAAGAGTTACCAACCTTCTCGAATGGTGCAAAACTAATAGAGAAGTACTGATTTGAGCAGGATAGTGATGTATGGTACGTAGCCACTAAAATTCTACACGTCATGCAAGTAAATCAAAATTAACAGTTTAAAAAAATATCAATCACTCAAGCATTTCGTATCCGGCGAAACTGAAATTGGTTACTAGAAACTTACTTTTCGGTCCTTGCCGATATTGAGAACGATAAGCTCCACAAGCCCTTTGCTATTCATGAGGAATCCTAGCGCAAGCGCCTCCCTGCACGGCACCTTGAATGCCAATGACACCACCACCGTCCCAACGATCTTCCCAAAACAAGCCGTCGATATGACAAGCACCAGCAACCCCCACGACTGGGCCCCACTTATAGTAGTTATATTAGTCTTCAGACCGCTTGAGACGAAGTAGAGCGGCAGGAAGAGGCCCGAAACAAGATCTTCGATCTTCTCTATCAGAATTCCCGCAAACGGCCCGTCCTTGGGCACCATGATCCCGACAATGAATGCACCGAAGAGAGCATGGATGCCAATCGTGTCAGTGACGAAGCTGGCGGCGAGCACGACTGACAGCGTTGCGCATATGTAGAGCTCCTTGATGGGTTCCCCATCTGGCGATCGTCTTGCCATGAATTCTAGTGCTGGGCGAATGATAAAGATGGCGAATGCAACGAACGCAAGGCCAGTGAGGAGCACCCATAAGGAGACTAGAGGAGAGCTGTGGGAGCCCGAGAGGGCGATGGCGAGGCGAGGAGGATCCATGCAGCAACGTCATTGATAGCAGCGGCAGACATGGCCATCCGGCCCACGTCGGTGGTGAGGAGCTTTAGCTCGGCGAGGATGCGGGCAAGGACTGGGAATGCAGTGATGGAGAGGGCGACGCCCATGAAGACGAGGAAAGGGCCGGCGTCGACACCTTTGGAGATGGTACGACGGAGGACGACGGAGGTGCCGATGCCCATTACGAAGGGGAGGGTGATGCCGGCGACAGCGATGCCGAGGGTCTTCTTACCAGTCCGGCGGATGGCGTGGATGTCGAGCTCGAGGCCAACGAGGAAGAGGAAGAAGAGGAGGCCGATGTTGGCGAGGGTGTCCAGCACAGTCAGGCTGCGGCTCGGGAAGACCGTCTGTAGGAACCGCTCGCTGCGGCCTAGTGCTGATGGGCCCAGCAGTATCCCGCCCTGCGTATATTAGCCCACGTACTTCAGATAAAATTTTCTTTTTTTAACACCCAAAACATTCCTAGCATGCTTTGGTCCACAAGAAGGTGGACCCTAAATTCATGTAACTTTTGATCTGGGTCTTGTAACGAGGCATAACCTAACCTATCAATTTAACCGACTGACTTGGCAGAAACTGCGCACTTTTATCTCAAAAACAAAATTTTAAGAAAAAAAATATTATTTTTAGTAATTTTAATTTTTTTTCTTTTTTTAATTATGATATTAATTTTCTAGTAAAAATTATGATATTAATTTTAGAAATTAAATTTTAAAAGAGTTTTACTGGAATTAGAATTTTTATTAGAAATAAACTTACACACGGGTGATGAGGGATAGACTCCGACTCAATGGGCATTCAACGTGAAAGCTGCTACAGCGTGAAAAGGGGGACGCATAGAAGGTGTAGAGTCAAACTACAACTAAAACTCTCATAAATCGTAACTTCTTATAAATAGTTATAGACAGTCATGATTTCAATCAAATTACAACTAAAACTCTCGTGAATTGGACTTCTTATAAATAGTTATATAGCAAGTGTCCTATTTTGGCTCAACCGTCGTTACTCATTCGGATCACTGCTATTGCCGACCAGGCTTTTCTGGTCGATCTTAGCCATGAAATTGTCCTCGACCCGCTCTACATCAAAGGGCTAGCTTTACATTTTCCATTAGTGGTGGAGGGATTTTTGGCCATTTCGTTAGCTTCTTAATAATTTTCTTAATTAGTTTCTTTTATTCAATCTAATTAAGCCAAAGGATTAAAATAGAATTTCAAAGATGTTAACAGAGAGATGAAAAGATTCTACTGAAATCAGGAAATACTCTTGAAATTGAAGGAATTAAAATAATAATAAAAATTTGTATAAGAGAGAAAGAGAGAGAGAGTTACTTACAATGATCTCAGCAATGACTCTGGGCTGCCTAAAAGGCTTTAAGAAGAAACCCAACGTCCTTGTTAAAACGACCACCAAACAGATCTGTATGATCACTAACGGCAGTGAATAATCCAGCGGATTATCTCCTTGCCATGAACCATTTGACGTTGGCTTCATCGGCGGCGGACACACATTTGTTGTGTTCGTCACCATTTTTAGAGAGAGAGAGAGTCCTCAAGGGATATTTTGGGAGTGAGTCCTGTGCTAATCACCAGATGCAATATATATGCTATTGAAGAGGTCAGAAAAACTTCCGATCCCACTCAGTTGTCGTGAGTAACTAGAATACGCCGAGTTTTACGACTGATAATGCCACTGCCGTACTATGAGAAAATAAAAAAATAAAAAATACCGTGGGGTACAATGTGATGTTTGTGAGAAATCCACTCCGTCTATCTGTTTTTTCAGATGATATTATGATATGGTTTAAAAAAAGAGGCAGATCCAAAGCTTAAGTGGACCGCACCATGAAAAAGTTGGTAGGGAAATGCCTACCGTTGAAACCTCCTTGAGGTACACCGTGATGTTTATATGCCATCCATGCCGTTCGTAAGTTTATTCCTACTTGGAGAAACTGAAAACAAAAATATATTAGCCTGATGCAAAACTTATGTGGCTTTACGAATTTGTCAACAGTGGACGTTCAATCATCACTGTTTGTATCATGCGGTCCACTTGAGTTTTGAATCTGCCTCATGTTTGGGACCAAGTCCTAAAATCATCTGAAAAAACGGATGGACGGAGTGGATTTCTCACAAATATCATGTTGGCCCCACCTTCTGTCACAGGAAGTTCTGCGTACCGTGGACTCTTTCCCTATTGGACGGGGACGGTTATCTTTTGAAAAAAATTCGGGAGCGGATTAGCTGGTACCCGGGTAACAGCTCAGTGGTTTTACCGTTAGTGTCGGTCCCAAATTGATGAACTTGTTTCATATCCACGCCGTCCATCTGTTTTTTGTTCTAATTTAATTCCGTTATGCCAAAAATTAAGAAGATTCAATTCTAGGTTAGACAACACCATTGATAAAGGTGTTAAAGACCATTAAAAGTTTTTTAGGCCACAAAAGTTTTGGATCAAGATAATATTTGTATTTTCCCTTTATACATTTCTAATTTAACTTATCTATGGGTTGGATGAAAAATAAACGCTATGGATCTTCTTAAAGTGGGGCCTTGGGAAGTTTTTAATGGTATACGTTGAATAATCATGTTTCCAGTGGTGTGGTGCACTTGAGATTTGGATATACTAATTTTTTCGGGGAATGCATTCTAAAATGGGTTGAAAAACGAATGGACAGAGTGGATAAAAAAAATTATCATCAAGGTGGGCCCTACGGTAGGAGTAACAACCACTTAGCATATACCCAGGTAACGAACACCTAATCTGCGCCCAAAAAATTCATTTCACGCCCCCACTCGTTCCGCCGATTTTCCGGTTGGCACGATATTTTCCGGAATGATGCCCGATCAGTGCGTGGACCATCGAATAGATGGTGTCAGTTGATCTTACGTGTACGCATTCTTTCATGGGCATCACATCGTATGAAAAACGGCTTATTGGGTGTTATCATTACCTTACGGCCCACCTAGATGATTTGTCGCATATCCATTCTGTTCATTTGTTTTTCCACCTCATTTTGTGATGCCGTCCCAAAAATTAAGCATATTCAAATCTCAAAGAACCACATTTAAGTACTCTATATTAAATGAAGTCTGTCTTTGGTAGATCATAGAATTATAATCAAAGAACCACATTTTATAATTGATGTACGTCACCTATATACATATATAGCTTGAGTGTCATGTGTAAATGACATGTATAGATAAACGGTGTGGATAAAACATGTGCATTAACATAGGGCTTAAGTCAACATCTTTTTTCCGTGTATACTTTTTTGCAACTAATTTTACTTTGTATTTATTCAGATTTTTCTTATAAATTCACTTACTGTCGATTACTTTACAGTCCATCGGAAGCTTTACCAGCTCTCATGTCTCATTCTTATACAAGTAATTCATATCGTCGTACATGTTCACCATCCACTTCTCAATATCAGAACTATCTAACACTTTTTGAAAGGCGAACGGATTTCCCACATCCGTAATAAGGATGAATGAAACATTCGAGTTATTCTTACATCTAACTGGCAATCTGTGATCTTTTGGCGAATTTCTTCTGAGATGTGGCTATTACACATACTCTTGTATATTTGTCTGCGGCTTAGGCTCTACCATGTATCTTCTTTTTCGATCTCGACATTAATGACCGTTGATTTCTCCAGTTCCTTGTGTTCATCCTTGTGAAACAATAAATCGTTATCAAACATAACATCTCGGCTAATTATGATCTTTCGTGTGATTCGGTCATACAGCCTGTACCATTTCACACCATCACCATAGCCCACGAAAATACACTTCTTCCATTTGGTCTAGTGTATCCCATTTAACTGATGGTACATTAGAGTAGGCATCACAACCAAATACCTGCAACTATGAGTAGTCTACCTCATTACCACCCCACACTTCTTCAAGAATCTTGCAGTCTATCGACGTAGATGGAGACCAATTAACCTGTATCAAGCCGTGCTAACGGCATCCATCCATAACTCATTGCCCAATCCAGCAATACTCAACATGTTTCAGGATTTTTTTAAGAGAGTCTGATTCATCTGTTCTACCACTTCATTCTGCTCGAGAGTGTTTCTCATTGTATTGTGCGTCACAATACCCTCATTTTTACAAAACTGATGAATTCATTTGAAGTGAATTCACCTCCATTATTAGTCATTAATACCTTCAGTTTCTATCATATCTGCCTTTCAACCATCATCTTCCACACTTTAAACATTGTGAAAACTTCAAATTTAATTTTTAGAAAATAAACTCACACTTTCATGAAGTAGTCATCGATGGATGAGACAAAATATGATAATTCCCCAACAGAAACAACAGGCGACGAGCCCTATATATCTTAATGCACATACTCTAGCACACTTTTACAAGCATGCCTTCTAAATTTAAAAGTTAGCCTTCACTGTTATAATATATAGAATGCTCACATATACTAAGTTTAATACTTTTAAAGACAAAAATCAAGCAATCATTAGAAAGTACATTCATGTTACGGTCGCTCATATGGTCTAAGCATGCATGTCACAATCATGCCGATGTAGATTCCGTAACAGAAGTTGTAGCTCCACTCATTTCAGTATTTCTGATCAATTTGTATAGATTACCAGTTTGTTGTGCTTTTATCACAATAAGTGCCCATTTCGAAACTTTAAAAACTATGTCATAACTAGTGAACTTACAATAAATGCCTCAGGAGCCCCTAGATATATCAAATTCTTCCTGAGGTCTGGAATGTGTAGAAGATCTGTCAGAATATGCTCCACCCCATCAAATATTCTGATGCACATTGAACCGATTGCAATAACTTTACATATAATGTCATTGCCCATAAAAATTTGTCCACTATTGTACTCATTATATGTGATGAACCAATCCTTATGAGAAATCAATTTATATGAGGCCCCTAAATCCAAAATCTAGTCATTATTAAGGTAATAAGATTTGAATGTGGTTAAGACATTATCACAATCCACCTTCTAGCATGATTACACTATGTTGACCTATTTTTCGCATTCTCTGACTTTTCTCCATTTTAAGCCTTAGGGTTCCTGTAGTCATTCTTCATATGCCCTGTCATCCCACGGTTCCAACACTTCTTCTTATCATTCCCTTTCGCTTTATATTACGATCGAGAATTGCTCTTCTCCCTTTTTTTAGAAGGACATCTTCTCTCCGTTGCAAATTCATTCAAAATTTCTCTCTTCTTTGGATTTCCTTCTATGTTCTTTTTTGGCAGATTAGTTCAAGTATTCTTGAATTCGTGTGGCTGTAATCGAGAGTACACTTGATCTAAGCCATTCATCTTGGATGATAGTTGTTACATCGCAAGGGCAAACTTACTGAGACCTAGTGTAACAGGGATTGTCATCATATGAAGAAAAATCTGTCTTTAAGACAGCGATAATAACGAGCCTCAACTCTCCAAATTTTTTTTTTTATTTCTAATATATATATATATATATATATATATATATATATATATATATGAACAAACAAGACCAACCTTTTGAATAGCCACAATGCCCGCCTGCTAATTAGTTGTAACTACCAAGGTTTGACCCACCTACCCACCTATATGGTCTGGTTTTTAACATGTGAAACAACTATATGCAGCAGCTGTTTGTGAAATTTTACAATAGATTCTTTTCTTTCCATTGCACATGATGGATTTGGAGCCATGCAAAATAATTGCAGTACCATATGAAGATCACATTGTTTGAAAATCAGGCCCATAAACTCATCTAATGGGATAGTGTTTAAATTAATCAATAGTCAATAGTATGACTTATTTTTCAGGTGAGATCAAATTAACGGATGGTTTGGGTTGACTTTCATGCCAGGTGACCTCCATTTTAAGGCCCACCTCCTGCAAGGATTGGATTTCCTAGTAATGTGATACATTGGTGGTAAAGAAGAGACTGTATGTGAAATTTCATGTACAGACGCTGTAGGTGTTCATTTCCCACGATCCAAGGTTCCAAGTTCATGCTCCATATACCTTTTTATACATACTTCAATGTAGAATAAAAAAAACAGAGTCATGGCATACAAATGATCTACCAGTGCCTGCTGATTTTGTATAATATTTCCATTACTAACATAATTCACTAATTGGATATGGGTCTGGAAATTTAAATGGGTAGCAGCTCAGGCATAGGCTAGAAACTTTGACCCATTTAAGTAAATGGGCTGGACTTGGGTTGAACCTTAACTCATCCTCCCACTCACGTAAGTTATCAATGTGCCGAGCCAGATGCCTCCAAAACTAGAAACAAATTACTCATTAATATAATGTATGTAATTTGGGCCGGCTTGGCTTACCATTGCCCCTTATTTCCATCTTAAAAATGAGCAGGGCCGTTGACATAGAGCGGGTCGCGGACACTTTCATGTCTAAGATGGATCAGAGAAGGCCCGATCAAAGCAAAAGTCATCAAGACCATCAGAACCTTAAAACAGACATATCTCGCAAACTGGAATGAATTACTCGACGTACCATCTATGATTTTGGGGTAGGACGAGCTACTTTAGCTAACTAACCTAACTATGCTGGGTTGCCACGCCTAATTTGCGAGATTACATAATGACGGCCGAATTCCATGTTTAATTCCGTTTTTACTATAAATAGTAAGTTTTAATTTGAATATAACTCTTCATCCATTAGGCTTTAAGAGTTGCGCCCAACATGAAAAGTGTTTAGAAAAATTAAGAAAATAACGGGGTTACACCACATAATCGACCTCATCACGTTCATCCATGCGTCGGTCGTACTAGGTCAAGTTTGGTTATATAAGTGCGACCCATTGGCTCGATGGATTTTAATGGGAACTTTGGTCCATTTAGTAAATGTGTTGGACTTGGGCTTACCCCGACCCAACTTGAACTCCTCCAAATCGCAACCCTTAAATTATGGTATAACTTATCATTGGGAAGAGAAAGATGAGGTACTAAGCCTAGCTTTGCAATCGGGGCCATTCATCTGCTGGGTATTAATGGGAAGGGTGCCCTGGACATACCACAAGTCTTTTGGAGGACTGCAAAATGCGAACCAACAAAATTGTAGAAAAAAAAAAAAAAAAAAAAAAAAAAAAAAAAAAAAAAAAAAACGGGCTGGTCCACTCATCAAGTGGGCCATACTTGTAAGTTGAATATAGGGAGGCGGCTGTTTTCTCTCCAAAAGCCCATTTTTCTAGATTTGTGTGGCATACCTGACAAGCGGAGTGGCCTGATTTATCTGGCAGGGTCATGACCAAGGTCAATCCCACCAGCTATATTGGTGCAGATCTGTCGCTTATATGCTAACCTAAAGGTTAGAATAATCTGATCAGCGTGGTTTGACAGAGGGAGCTGAATCGGGACCATCCATTTACTGCACTGTGAATGTGGATGGGTAGGGAATGTGGCTTGACCATTCTCCGGTAGGACGCCGATTTCCTGCTATAGCCTTTGGAGGAAGCTCCTGCGCAAGTATGCTAGGTTGGCCGGCCATTGTGATGTTTGTGAGAAATCCATCATGTTCATCTGTTTTGCGAGCTAGTTTTAAGACATGTAATAAAAAATGAAGTGGATTCAAAACTCATGTGAGCCACATGAGAGGAACCAGTGGGGATGAGTGATCACCATTGAAACATTCTTATGGCCATAAAAGTTTTGTATAGGGCTAAATTTTTTATATTTTCACTTCATCGCAGCGGGCTAAACATTCTGATGACCTTATAAATAGTTTAGATGGCATATGAGCATGATCAAGGTGGAGTTCACATGTTAGGGTCACACGTTGACACCTAATCTTGCTGAAGTTATCAAAGTGGGCATATCAACATTTTCATGTCGGACTGCATTTATGGCTCTTCTTAAGAGGCAATTGTATGACCATTTTTGATCGTCAGATCGGAAGATATGACCGTTGAATCATCAAGGTTTGTATGTTTTCAGACCGTTGTAGCTTTGAAGACAGCTAGCTGTTTTCAGAAATAGCTGAGCGTTTCGAATTAAGGATCCGACCACTCTTTGTCGCCTATAAAGTCCTGACTCATCTCAAATCTATCGCATCGCGAGACGGTTCATGTAAAGTCGTGAGGGAGCGACAAGATGCGCCAACTAGTCAACTAACGCCACTATATCCACACCACACACGCCTTGAGCGCACAACCCGAGCATCTCATTCTCCAAAACTTTCAAGTAAGAATACTACACACACATCCATATAGAAACCTAAAAACTTTTCCTATTATTTCCAATGTCGAACAAAAGCACACTCAAAAATCGTTTTGGTAGCAAAATCCTAAAATTTTGAAAATTTGATTTTTTTTTTTTTTTCAAAAACTTCCAATTTCAACAATATATGCCAGCACAACGGGGCAAAATCTAAATCCGCTCCCCTAGCATGAGCAGTCCTCTTCTTGCTGACATCACCCACACGGATCTGGTGACTCTTCCAGCCCAATGTGAAGTATGTGTATTATATACACCGTACGTCTGTTTTTGGCGTGAACCCAAAAATAATAAGATCTGGAGCTCAAAAAGTCCAAGTAGCAGTAAATAGTTGAACACCTAGTGTAGAAAGCTTTCGGGGGTCACGGATGTTTTCGATAAAGCTGATAGGGCATGATAAGTTTTCGACTGAAGGCATCAACATCCCTACTATTTCTTGCGGTGGGGTTCATTTGAACCTTGTATATACCTTATTTTTCCGCTCATGTCTTAAAATGAACCAGAAAAAAAAAGAAAAAAAGAGAGAGATAAATGGCATCGATAAAACACATATATCACAGTGGTCCTCGTAGAGAGTTGGGTCTTTGTGGATGTTGCTAGTGACCGAATTTCCATAGATATCCCCCGAGGTGCGGATCTTCTATGTTGAAGGCATGTAGATATGATATATACATTATGATAGGGCCAATATCCCACAAGTAAACACTTGGGGGGTGTTTGGCACAGGGTATTAGATGAGATTAGGTGGGATATAATTGCATTTGCTCCGTGCAATTCCATCCAACATTCAGAGAGGAGAGGAAAGGTTGGGATTATGTGGGATGGAATTGCATTTAGTCTCATGGATATTGCATTTGGTCCCATGCAGGATTTGTGTGGATTTTGAAATCCACCACACATGTAGCCCCACATTGATGCATGCATTTATCCATACCATCTATTCATATACACTGTTTACACATGATATTCTGGTTATATATATGTACAAGTGAACGACATTCATTGTGAATCTGGTCTGTTAAATACAATTTCATAGTCCACCAAACATGACTTTGCTTAATCTTGTGTTTTCTCCTAGTAAAAAATTTATCCCAAATATAAGATTGGATGACTAAAATATTATGATATTTTCATACATGCAATCATTGTACAATAATAACGTTAATCCCATCTAATACCATTCAACTCCACTGACCAAATACGCCCTTATTGAATGTGATGCACCATGGGATTGGATTAGGTGAGACCGCACCTTCACGTAAACAGCGCAACCCTTACAAAACAACCCCTGTCATGTGGTCACAAACAAGTCGCAATTATCCGTGGACGGCGAGAGAGTTATGAGATGTGTAAAGTAATTGTGCATTTATTTGTGATCAGACGGTCATGCTCAGCATGATGAGGCTTGATAGCATAAAAAAAGAGGCTGATCCTTTGAATGTACGACGAACATAAGGTTTATAACATGATGGACGGAACGGATTTCATGATGGCCGCAAATAGCTTGATGTTTCACGCGCTCCCTGAAACAGGTGTTGTAGAAGACTCCGGTCTGATGATACAGCTCCAGTGCTCCACCGTACAGCGTTCACCATTACGTGGACTCTTTCCTATTCTTTCATGTGATATGATACTGACCAATGATGTTGCACAGCATACACGTGTTCTCCATTATGAGAAGTGGTAACAATACCTCGATAATCGAGACCATTGTCTTTTTATCTTTATTTTTTTGTTCCAGCGTGGATGGATTGTTTACCCCCAAAAAAAAAAATAATTATAATAATAATTCAGATGGAAAGATCCAAGTCACGGGTGTTTAGAAACTTTTTTTTTTTTTCTTTTTTCTTTTTTTTTTTTTTGCATTTTTTCGCTTTAATGTGCACAGGACAGTTACTGACTTACTGAACTTGCATTCTGGACGCGGATCGCGTCCTACCCCCGCCCGTCTCTAGCTGGGAACGGCCAGGATCTTTGAGTGGTCACCGTGATGTATGGGTATTATCCATACCGTCCATCCATTTTTACCTATCGTCTTAGTATATTAACGCAAAAATAAGGCGGATCCAAGGGTCAAGTGGACTATACAATGGAGATTAAACTCTTACTGTTGAAAACTTCTTGGGGCCACGGAAGTTTTTAATGGAGCTAATATTTGTGTTTTCTCTTCATCCAGATCTATGTAACTTTATGAATAGGTTGAATGTAAAATAAACATCACGGTGGGCCTTAGAAAATTTTCAACGGTGAGAATCATTATCACTGCTGCTTCCTGTTTTGTGGTCCACTTGAGCTTGTATCTGTCTTATTATTATTATTATTAGTTTTGTATTCCATAGAATTATACGGAAAATAATGGATGGATGGTGTGGATGAGATCCATACATCACGGTGGCCACTCAAAGCTCCTGTCCGTTCCTTGCATTCTAAGCCGTCTATTTGTAGGTCACAAATTAAAGGTTAATACTATTCTATGGAGGAGATCTTTTGAATATGATCCATCCAAAGTAGGTTGCAACATACCATTGTCAGGATCACACATGCATCCGCTCCATCCCTCAGAAACGAAAGGTCGGGTATACCGTTCAAAGCGTGGGGTACCATGCACACTGCAAATATACCAGAGCAAGTGGAATCACACGGGCCCGCATATGGTACAGAACAGACACGGTCTATGCTGATAAGCGAGGCCATATTCAGGTAATCAAGACCGTTGGTATGTTCTACCTCACATTTGGAGAACTACCTCCAAAAATCTACCTCAACACTCGAACTTTTACACTAGAAATAGACGGTTAAGTAGAGAAATACAATTAAGGTTCGCATTCCATTGAAATATGTCCTTTTATGGCCAAGAATATCTACTAATCTTTGGACTGTGAAACGAATGTTGAATCCACGGTGGAAAACGATGGACCTCTCATCAGGAGTACCGAAAAATGGGTCCATTTGTAAGTACTACAAACCCGGATTACTCTGTGCAAAAATTACGTTCATGAATCATTTTCGACCGTGGGTTAGGGGGGAAATGGGCCAGATAGCGGATGACCTACCAGCTTGAACTGTGGGCTGCACCTGGCCTTGCATGTATGGCCCCATCGATTTCAGGTTAGACTTGGACCCAAGTCATTTCTGCCCGGCTGGACCGGTCTTTTATATACATATGTGTTATTTCCTAGGTAACCCTGAGTTAGGCAACCATCTATATTTAATTTATATCATTGATTTGATCGATTTTTGATAGGGGTGCACACGGGTTGGTTCGGTCCGGTTATAGGGTGAAACTAGAACCGAACTGTTCCTAACAGTTCCAGGAATATTAGAACCGGAATTGGACCGTTTGCACCCTTGAACTGTAAAAACTGGTTCTGTTTTGGTTTGATTACACCGTTCAGGGCTTTTTATAATCCAACCTAATTGCATATATATATATTAATTATAATCCAGCTCATGTCCATTCGTGTTATGATTTATTTAATAAATGATCTACATATTATGTAAGGTGTGCAAAAAGACATTTACAGAAACAATCAAAGAATATGTTGTAAACCATAAATCATGAGTTAAATAGACAACTAAAATATATAGTAAACTCTGTTCGGTTCCAGGTTTGGTTCTACGGCCTAGTTCCAAGTTCGGTTTTATGGTTCGGTTCGGTTCTATAAGACCCTAAATCGAAAACTGAACTAAACTAATTAGTTCCTTAATTTTCGGAACCAGAACAGAAATTGGTGCACTTCAGAACCAGACCAAAATGGTGTGGTTTGGTCAATTCCGATCCGGTTTATCGGTTATACCAATTCCATGTGCACCCTTAATTTTTGAGTCAACTAAACATTTCTACCAGGCTAGGGCTGTTAAGCTACAACCATGTCGGTTTCGGGTTGAGCACCCTTAATTTTCGAGTCAACTATTCTTTTCTACTAGGCTAGGCTGCTATGGTTTCGAGTTGAGCACGGGCCCTGGTTTTTTCGTTTGTGGACAGGCCTAGGACTGGCCTGACCTGCTGATTGCCGCCCTTCATGTAGGTTGAAGAAAAATTGCAATATGGCTTCGGAGACCGGGGCGTGCACCTGGACTTGGATTTGGTAATAAGCCCTCTCGCACCATACGTGCGAAAAGCTCTATTGATACCAACTCCTGTTACGCCCCAAACTCGGAGATCGGGCTCACAAAATTTCCTATCGCTGAATCCTGTTGACAGTCTTGAGAACCCTCGAAGGTTCAGACGTTAGGGAACTAAAATATAAGGTTATGCGCTCGGGACCTAATTGTCGTAAGTTTATAGCTGATATATGATGTTGTTCTCAGTTATTCCCAAGTTATAGTCTAATATCAACTCCTGAATCATCATATGTGCCACCAGGTCTTGCGCTTGACAGCCGATAACATTCACCACCATGTTCCATCATGATATTATTTTTTATAATTATCCATGACATCCATCCATTTTACCTACTCATTTTAAGAAATGAGCCCAAAAACATGGCAAATCAAAATCTCAAGTGAAGCACACGAGGTGAAAGAGTGGTGATTGAATGCTCATCATTAAAAACTTTATAGAGTCCAAGTTAATCTTTATTTTCCGTCGGGCCAGTTGACTAGGTCATGCTGACATGGATGACACCCAGATCCATAACTCGTGGTACACTGAGTGAAAGATACCTCGTTTCAACACCAAAGTCTTGGTATCGATTCCCTAGTGGGGGTGGCGATGTGTGAACTGAGAGTGGGTGTATTAACAAGCTAACAAAAAAATATATATATATTAGCTTGATCCAAAACTTTTGTTCCCTCAAGGAAGTTTTTAATGGTAAGCGTTCAATCACCGCTCTTTCCTGTGGTGTGGCTCACCTGAGATTTAGATCTGCCTCAATTTTGGGCTCATGCCCTAAAATGATACGGAGAAATGGATGGCCAGGGTCGATAAAACCCATACATCATGGTGGGGCCCACAGAGATTTTCCAACACCACCGTCAGCAGTGGAGGGTTCAGTACCGAATCGGCGCTATTTTCTTCTGCTACTCTAATCCCATAGATTAAGCAAATCCATTTTTCGTTAAATCAGTTGAGATCTATACGGTGGAGGGAAATTTTCTCCATTGCATCTGCTCATCTTCTGAAATTTCTCATCAAGAGATCATCAAACCTTTCTGAGATAACGGAAGATTCTCGTCGATGACTTTTCCGTTAAGCTGCTAAAGAATCTCTATACGGATTCAAAGACAGATACATTCCTTGCTCGATCCTGCGGCAAAAGGACTTTGGAAATAAGAAGAAAACGAAGGGATTTCTTCAGTTGAAGTTGAAGGAGCAGTGCCAGCAGCATCAGGTATTAGCTGTTTGTCCGCATTCTCAGATCTCTCATTAAAAGAATCATTTAAATAATATAATAGTACGAAGTTGAGGTCTCTTTTATCATTTCTTTAATATTATAATTAGGATCGATCGCAATCGATTGCGATTGGAGATTTTTAATAAGGATCGTGATTGCGATCCAAGTCTACCTGAAAAATGCAGGTGTTGAAAATTCGGGTTTAAAGAATCGCATTTATAGACGCTTTTGTTCACTTGCCTATTTGTTGTTGTTAATCAAGGAAGAGAGGAGTTTTGATCTGCTTTGATCGTAGTCATGGCGAGAACATTACAGACGCCTTCTTCTATGCTCGGATCCGTTGACCTGTCTTTGAAGATGCCACTTCACAACGACAGGGTTTCGGTTTCTGAACGATCTTCGTCGTCGTCTTCTTTCTTTGGTCAAAGAGTTTTAAAGAGCAGGGTATCCGGTCAGCTGTTGGAAAATCATAGTGTCTGCAGGGGAAGGGATGCCAGGGTGAAAAGCTTTGTGGTTAACTCGGTTCTTGCAGACGTTGCGAACGAGTTCATGGTAAAATGTTCTCTCTGAATCTTCTAATGTTATTAAGTGAGATTTTTTTTTTTTTTTTTTTTAATCCGAATTTTCTTTTCCCAAGTTCAGATTCTTTGATGGGTTGTTCTGTTTAGTTTAATCATTGCTCTAATCATGTTTACATTGCGTTCAATCAGAGAAATAAATGTTCTTGTCAGGATGTCTTTTGGATGAGCAAAAGACGATCCACTGTGTTTTGTTATGAATGAAGGGTCATATCCCTTTCCTTAATCAATATTTGGAATATCAAAACTGTATTATTGGGTATTCTATCTCTGAATTGATTGAGTTTTGATATGTATAGCCCTTAGAAGTTTGTGGGTTTTTCCCAATATCCTTGTTGAATTTGGATTTAGATATCCTTGCCTGCAATAGCTATGAACAGCAAAGGTATTCCTTTTCTGTTTAATGTCTATGCAGTGTTACAATAATGATGTGTAGATAATATTGGATTGTGTTTCTGTACAATTTTAATGCAAAGCTTTTATTTTATTTTCTTCTTCTTCTTCTTCTTCTTCTTCTTTTTTTTTTTTTAAAAAAAAAAATTATTTTAATTTTTAATTTTTTAATTGAGTTTTGTTAGGTTCTGTCTTGGAGACTGTTGGAGAGCTTACCCTTCCTTTTTTGAACTTGGCAAACAGACCTTGCAGGCACCGATGTTTACGGACCCACAAGCGGATCCTAAAACTGTTGCCTCAATCATATTGGGTGGTGGGGCTGGAACACGACTTTTTCCTCTAACTGAAAGAAGGGCGAAGCCAGCTGTAAGCAAACTTGGGATGTTCGAGTATTGTTCATTTATGCTTAAACCATGTGATGTTCTGTTTTGGTGATCTTTTGTCCAAGGGCCTGGTTTCATTGTGCTTGTTTTGTTTTAAATTCAACAATTTAAAAACCATAATGTTTTTGTCAGTTAGAAATAGGTATTTCAGCTTTGCAGTGCATCTACTTAATTCCTGCCAATTTGCAGTATCGGTTTCAACCAGGAAGTTTGTAAATGATGCAGTCCGCTGTGGTTGCAAAAGACTGGAAATGGACAGCTTACATTCCCTGACTTCAAAATGATATATCTCCTTGAATACAACCTGGATTTAGGTGATTGAAAACCCAAGAGAAACCTTATCAAGTCTTGTTACAGAGGGAAGAAAAAGAAAAGGATGCTCAAATGCAATTGATTTTTGGACGTTCACAAACTGTCCAAAAAATTGCTACTTTTAGACAGCTAGCACTGTGGGAATTTTAATAATTTTTCTTGTGATTGTAATGGCCTGAAATTCTATTGGATAAAGGTAGAATTGATATGAAATAACCAAAAAATTTACAAAAATAATTCACTAACCAGAAGTACTTGAAACGTTGCAAGAAATAGAGCTATTAGAATTGAAATTTTCTGCAGCAAAAATTGCTATTGATGAACCAGCAATCACTACACTGGTGTGGGTTGGAATCACTCACAACTAAAGAGGAATCACTCAACTCCTACTAAAGAGGAATCACACAAACCTTTTCTTTTGCTGGAAATTTGCAATAGACAATTATTATTATTATTTGAATTTGAAATAGAATGCCTTTCTCATTGCAAAACAAGTCCTTCCATAAGACCAATTACACCAACCAGCTCATAACTAAATTTAACAATTTCATATAAAAATTGGTTCCAATAATCATGAGTCCCAATGCATATACAAATTTCAAAACCATGCAAAAGACTTTCCTAAGACATGTATGAGTTTCAAAATTTCTTTCCTTCTTTTATGCATGAAACATGGTCTCAAAGCTATGCATCATGAATCCTTTAAATGAATGCGCTCGGGCTTGAAATAATGAGCTGAATTCCTAGGCTTGGCCCTGATTCATTGGCTAGATTCTTATCTTGAATTGCGTAAGGGAGGGTGCGTCATAAAAGTACACCCGCAACGATTAGTGGTGTCTACGTCGGGAGGGGAGTGACAAGAATAGGGAGGAAAGAGAAGAAAGTGCATGGTGCAACAATTCCCAAACTGAGTTTTGGGATAAGGCTTTGTTGTTGTAAACTTGAAATACATAACAGAATTTAAAAGCTTTGGTTGGAGCCTTCTTTCTCAAGATGATACGTTGATCCTTATTGCTAGTTCATTAATTCAAAAGAGACAAAGAGGCTACCTAAAATCACTTTTCTTTGTTTAGGCTTTTGACATGAAAGAGGCAATAGTATGTCATGGAATTTTGTTGGCACAAACAAGGTAATTGGATTGCATTTTTTCATAAGATATTCTAGGTTCAGTGTCATATCATGTTAGAAAATAGAATGCCAGTTCCTGGATGTCATTAGTCACCTCGGTGACTATTATGGGAAGAATGGAGAATGAAGGCTACTCCATGGTTGCTGCTATTCCTTGATCTCCCTAACACCCTGTTTGGCACCTTGGATTTGGTGGTAAATGGGTGTATTTCAAATCCAAATAACTGCTTTTTGCATTTGGCAGCCTTGGATTTGGAGGTAAATGGAATTAGAGGTATTTCAAATCTACCTTTTTGCCGTGTTTTGAAATCTTAGCAAAATGTTGAGATTTCAGTGTAATCCAAAAGAAGTGCCTTTTTTGCCTTCTTTTTAAGGGCAAGAGAGTTGCACACATAACAAAGGTGTCTCTAGGCTACTAATCCATTGAACACATGGCACGCTGATGATACCCCAAAAGAATCCAATTCTCAGTTGCAACGCTAAAATCACATCAATAGAATGATTTGAAACATCCAAACGTTGACATCTAAATGGATGGTTAAAAACGTCAATGAGTCTCCTGTTTGTGATCCTTGCATCTGTGGCCCATCCAAGGCTCAAAATTTCCTCTTTTTTGGCCAAAGCATATATTTTAATGGGCTTATTACAATCGTTCTATCAAATATCACATATACATACTAATTTGGGATATGAAAGCTAATTTTGTCAAGCTAATCTAAGTCCTGTGAATATACCGAAGAATTCCAATGCCCTCCAAATACAAGCTCCCAAACAGAATATTTGGATTCCAGTGCATTTCAACCCAACACAAATGAGGATTCAGAATCACCTTGATTCTAATGTAATTGTGATTTGGATTCCAATGCATTCTTCAAATCCAAGCACCCAAATGGCCCTAAGGATTTCAGCCCTTAGTTCAGCCAAAAACAACCCAACAGATGCAGAGGAATAAAGGGAACTCAAAAGTACACACACAAGCAGCACAATTTTTACAGGTACCAACCCAACCTTATGAATTCTCAGGAAAATGTCCTTTACATGATACACCAAGCCCAAGGTCCTCCCATGGGCCATGGGGTATCATAAGTAGACAAAAAATTAGTTACAAGGAAGTTACAATAATTGCTGTCACATGTCTAATATCTTACTCAAACAAGTGTCCCATCCCAATGAATGACTGCCAAGCCTTTCACAACTGCCTTATCTGCAGTACCTGCTTGTAACCTCTCTTTTGTCCACCTACGTGCTGGGGTTCAGGCATGTGCCCAACTGCCAGTCCTTTCTCTAAATGTTGCACTGGTCAGCTAGTGCAACTTTTGTTCATGCACCACACTTTGGTCCATATCATGCCAACTCACAGTCTGTCCCACTTAGTTGGTCTTTCATGCATTGGCAGAGTCCAGTACTTGCCTGTGCATGACCACTTAACATGGGTGTTTCATGACTAGAGTCACCTTATCACCTGGCTGATTATTTATTTATTTTATTTATTTTTTATTTTTTATTTTTACATTTGAAAGACATGTCAGCATTTCATATAAAACCTTCTACGCATTGTCGTGATACAATTACAAGCTCTCTCTCTCTCTGTTTTTTTTTTGGAAAGTTATTTATGTTGGGTATACTATTCCTATCCTGAAATACATTCCTTGAATAGTTTGATGTGTGGAATACCATTTATCTGCATTTAACTTTCTTTTGTCTGGTCCATAGGTGCCAATTGGAGGTTGTTACAGGCTTATTGATGTTCCAATGAGCAACTGCATTAATAGTGGAATAAACAAAATTTACATCCTCACCCAATTCAACTCGCAATCTCTCAATCGTCATCTTGCTCGAACCTATGATTTTGGGAATGGTGTTAACTTTGGTGATGGATTTGTTGAGGTATGCTAAATCTGGTGTTTTTTTTTTTTTTTTTTTTTTTTTTTTTTTTTTTTTTTTTAAATTATTTTTTAAATTCATTATGGTAACAAAAGAATAAGATAATCCATGCCTTAGTTCCTGGTTAAGAACACTCTGGTAAAACATTGAGAGTGGCATATGGGAGATGTGTGGTTTGAATGAAATAGGGAGGTTTAGTTTCTTCTTTTCTGTCTCCTATTCTGATGGAGTTTCTTCCCTACGTAATTGATTCATCTCCTAATAGGTGTTAGCAGCTACCCAGACACCGGGTGAATTTGGAAAGAAGTGGTTCCAGGGAACGGCTGATGCTGTACGACAGTTTATATGGCTCTTTGAGGTGAGGAATCTGCAGATAACCTTTTTTTCTACTTCCAATGTTACACCAAAGAACTCATAGCCAAGCAACTATTCATGTGTGAAAGCTACACAAGGGGCATACAAGCTCAAGACTTCTAGACAGATGCTGATGCATATGCCTGCTGAGCCCACAGTGTTTATATATATATATATATATATATATTTTAAATCCTCAGCGTATTCATCTGCATTGTTCCTACAATCTTTGCAGGATGCCAAGAATAGACATATAGAGAACATCCTGATATTGTCTGGCGATCATCTTTATAGAATGGATTACATGGATTTCGTGCAGGTTTAACCAGTCTTCTTGTGGATATTCATCAGCATTTATTTCTGTTTTTTTATCATTTCCATAGATTCTGATTAAAATCATGAAAACCCATCCACAGAAGCACATCGATTTGGGTGCTGATATATCTGTTTCTTGCGTCCCAATGGATGACAGGTAAACATTTCTGAACATGGTTCCATATTATTTTTCTTAACATTGTACCTTTTTAGGCTTGCTTTTCCAACAAGAGTTAAGTTTATCATTCTATTTGATCAAGTTTGGTTATGCTTGTTTGTCCCTGCAGCCGTGCTTCTGATTTTGGATTAATGAAGATTGACGATACGGGTCGAATCCATCAGTTTCTTGAAAAACCCAAGGGTGAAAGTCTAGAGTCCATGGTAGCCACTCTTCCTTTTCCCATACACTTCTTGGTTTGAGTTTGCACACATGCATGCAGAAAACGAAGTTAAATAGTGTAAAACCTGAAATAGTTGGCCAGAGCATTCTCTCATGCAGCTTTTTGTCTGAACAAAAGACTTTTGTGACTGCAGCAAGTGGATACGACTGTTCTAGGATTGTCTGCTCAGGATGCAAAGAAGTTTCCATATATTGCCTCCATGGGGATATATTTGTTCAAAACAGAGGTTCTGCTAAAGCTTCTAAGGTAACTTTCTATACATGCTCCTTACCGGAATACCAACCTTTCACCCTTTGCATGTGAGCTATATATGCATTTGCATCTTCCTGAGTGACCACAGCTCAATTGAGTTGTTGAATTATAGGATGTCAAAGTTGAACTTGAAGCTTTTATTTACAATCAATATTAAAAGGGGGAATTATGGTTCTAGTGGATAAGAAAGTGAATAATGTCACATGTGACAGTTCATTTCCAACAATTTGATTGATGGGCCCAGCGTTGGATCGTTGATGCCTAAAACAGCTCCAAGGGTAGAATATCATAATCCATGCATAAATCATTTAGAAATAAACAGAAATGGTCCAAAATAAAGCCATAGATTGGTGGCTGGGTCATCCAATCTGGAAGCTTTTCAGGGAATTCCCATCCATGGTGGGGACCATTGGGTGAACGGTTTGAATTACCAAACCAAAGTACAAAATATCTGCATTGTAGTACGTATTGATCAACTCCAAAACCAATACATATTGGTGCGTATTGGCCAATATGCGCTACGTATTGGTACGTTCTTAGCCTTTCTCACAACAATTTGGTGTTTACTTTAGATGGTAGGTTGGCAAAAATTTTATGATTTGGCTGTCCACCGGACACCGACTTCCTCTTTTACCCGGGCTCTTGGAACCAGCCATGGCAGAGACTTACATTGACACCACTCACATTCCAGAGAGGTCCCACCTAGTATTGCACTGATATATAGGTTGTCTTGCTGTGACTTAACCGATTAGGCTTGTATAGGTGGTCGATATGAAAAATACATTGTTTCAGTTTATTGAAAATGAGGCTATTTTCCTACTTATTTGAGGTAAAATTTTAGTGAGAAGAGAAGGGATCTCCACGTGGTTGAGGGATGAGTTTCAAATTATTGTACGCATTCACCAAGGGTGGGTTTATGTTGTTTACTGGAAGAGGTCCTGTGGTGTATGTTGTTTGCAGATGGCATAGTTTTGATTGACGGCATTAAGGAAGATGGTAAATACAGAGCTAGAACTATGGAGGGATACTTTAGATCTAAAAGTTTTAAAAACAGTTGGGTAAAGTTGGAGTATATTGAACGGAGCGGAAACAAGGAACTAGTTAAGATTGCTGAAGAAGGATCCCAAAATGCCATTTTTGATATCTTCGGTCAATGATTCATGTAAGTGGAGAGATTGAGAAGGATTTTTCTCATAGAATTATAGTTGGGCAGAAGAAGCGGATAGGTGCGTCTAGAGTTCTATGTGGTTGCTACAAAACAATCAAACTGAAGGGGGACTTTATAAGATGCTGTAACAGAAGAAATGCTTTATGGGACAAAATGTTGGGCAGTTAAGGAACAAAATGTTCATAAGATGAGCGTAGCTGAAATGAGGATGTTGAGATGGATGAGTGGAAAGACCAGGAAGGATAGAATTAGAAATGAATACATTTAAGGGAACTTACTAGTAGCACCAACAGGTAATAAAATGAGGGAAGTAGATTTTAGATGGTTTCACCATGTGCAACAGAGGCCAAGATCTGCACTGGTTATAAAGAGTGAGTTGGTCAAGTTGAAGGCTCTAAAAGGGCAAGGGGAAGGCTCAAAAGGATATGGATGTAGGTAGTAAGAAAAGACTTGATTACCTATTGGTTTAACTGAGGATACGATCCTTGTTAGGGTGGAATGATAAAACATGATCCATGTAGCCAACCCCAATTAGTTGGGATAAGGCTTAGATGATGATGATGGTAATGATTGGTTTATCCAAAATTAAGAATACATATCAGCCAATATTTTTCACCATGCACTAAAACTATGTCCTCACTTGTATGGAATGGATGCATCAGGACACTACTCACACTGATGCATTGGTAACCATAATTCTTCATATTAAAACTGTATGTTTTTTTTTTCTCTTATTTGCAACTTGTACACTTGCCATGCTGACTTGCATCTGATTCACATGTAAAACCTGCATACCATACACCCTTTTGCTGATGAAAATGGTGTGTCTATGTTGCATTTGTATGAGTGAATCATTGAAGTGAAACTCATTATTTTAAATGATTCCTTGTTCTCTCAAAATCAAAATTTGATTTTATTTGCTCAAATGAACAAATTGAATTTTGTAAATTGAATCTACCAATACAATTTCTACTCTATTTGACCATTTTCAGGTGGCGGTATCCAACCGCTAATGATTTTGGATCAGAGATAATTCCATGGGCTGCTAAAGATTACAATGTTCAGGTGACTTATTCCTCAAGATGCATATCCACCTCAGTGCATAGGGGCTATCTGCTTTGGTAGTTGATGCCACCTTCTTGTGCTTGAGATTGAACTAAGTTTTACTATGTTTTGAAAGTTTTACTTTGTTTTGATATGACTTGAATTGGGTTTCTCTGAGGACAACATGTCTGTAATAACTGTGTTGTGGATTCATTCCATGGCAGGCATATCTTTTCGATGGCTATTGGGAAGACATCGGAACAATAAAATCATTTTTTGATGCAAATTTGGCACTCACTGATCAGGTATTCTCTCTTTCAATACCTATCTGCTTTCAATTCTCTTGAGTTCCAATAACTTCTGCAAGCTGATGCGTTTTAATTCTCTTTGTGAAAGCCTCCCAAGTTTTACTTTTATGATCCATTGAAGCCGATCTTCACATCTCCTCGGTTTCTACCACCAAGTAAAATAGAGAAGTGCCATGTATGATTGTCTTTACTGCTTTTGCTGCTGAGGTAGGACTGCCTTTAGCACAGATTATGTGACTGGTTTTTTACTTTTGACCCCTGCAGGTTTCGAATTCTATAATTTCTCATGGGTGCTTCTTGAGGGAATGCAGTGTCGAACATTCCATAGTAGGGGTTCGCTCAAGACTAGAGTATGGAGTTGAGTTGAAGGTACTTCGGTTTATTTTCCCTCTGTTTGTATATGTGGAGACCTTATAACCCCTTTTCTGCGACTGATGAAATTCTTTTTGCCATCTTCATGAGTTGAAACTTGGTCATATTAAACCCAATCAAAATAGAAAGAATACTTCTGTTTCCTACCATTTATTTACTTAGAATGTCTTTCTCTCTTCTCTATCCATTTCTTTGCGGTCTGAGTTGAATGGTGTTCTTCTTGGCTTCTATGAGTAGAGATGTAATTAGGGCTGTTATTTGGAAGCTAAAATTAGTCTTTTTCAACTCCAAATTGTTGTCTAAGAAAACGGCTTGGAATGCCCTTACTAGGACACCATGATGATGGGTGCTGACTATTATCAAACGGAGGCAGAGATTGCATCCCTCCTGGCCGAATCAAAAGTTCCAATTGGTGTTGGAAGAAACACCAAAATTAGGTATATTATACTGATTTAACAACCATGATGAATTACCAGATGTTTCAGCCAACCATTTCTGCTTGATAAGACGTGAATGATATTTATTGTAGGAACTGTATTATTGACAAGAACGCCAAGATTGGGAAGGATGTTGTCATATCAAACACGGATGTAAGAATTTATAACTGTAACTCTAGCCTGTTCTTTATTAGCAGCATGATGAATTGTCTGTTTCATGAAATATCTTCGTTTCATGGTAGATGTTATATTTTTTGCTGTATTTTCAGCTTTAATGTGTATGTTTTTGAATTCACAAGATTCTCAGTTCGTAGGGTCATTCTTTGCAAACTGCCAATTACATGGATACTTGAATTCCTCATTCTGTTTGTTTATATTCTTTTACTCTTTAACTTTTGTGATGTTCGTTTAGTCGTCGAATTAGAATCAAACAACTTGACCACCAATACATTGCAAATAAATGATCAACCCAATGATCCACACATTAGAAAGATCACATGCTGCAACATTTTGTAATAATTGCCCTAGTGCCAATGCAGATAAGACAATGAAATATTTTTACACATGAAATGTATATGAAAGGTCATTTTACAAATTCAACTCATGATGTTTTCGATAAATTCATTTCTTTAGTTTTTTCTTTTCTTTTCTTTTTTCTCTGAAATATACCTGGTCTTGGAAATCTTCAAATTGATATTTGATGTAGAAGAACTTAAATAGAAAGAACACGCTAAAATGAGGGAGTTTACCTGTCCCGATCTATTTGTATACACCTATTTTCTGCTTGGGAATTAAAACAGAACAGTAGTTTAATGTCCCAAAAAAAGAAAATAGGTATATCCAAATAATTGGTGTTGGTGTAGTTATCATATCTGTAAATAAATAGGTTATTTGTGATTAGGGTTTAAGAAAGATGAGAATAATGCTACAACTGCTGCTGCATTTCCTATGAGAGCTTGGAACTCACGAAGCATTGCATTAAAGAAAACTTGAATATTCTGAATTTAAGTATCTACATATGCTGCAACTAGCAAAGTTAGTTATTTACAGCAGAGCAAATTTCTTACTGTTACCATGAAGGTAGAGCTTGCTAACTTCCATGGTTTGAAAACTCAAAAACTCAACTCAATATTTAACAATTCAACTAGGAATCATACTTAACTACTAATAGATACTTAGAACTTTATGAGAATAAAAAAACACCAGCTAAATGGAAAAAAAAAAAAAAAAATAGTTGTGGTCTGTTGGTAGACACTGTTGTCTCGCTATTTGTGGTTGTGAGTTCAGATCCCCACCATCACTTTCATCTTAACCACTTAACGCAGTGAGTGACTTGGTTCGATTAATGCCGATTCGTGTTGAGTTGATCCAGTAGGTGAGCTGACTCAATGAGTCATGACGAGTCTGAGCTGAGTTGAGCTTGTCAGCTAGTTTCACAGTGACTCGACTCAATTCTCATCGAGTTGAGGTGACTCGGCCGAATGTCAAGTTGAGTCACCAGGTTTTCAAACTATGCAAACCCTCTGCCTTTTAATGCTTATAAAAATTTTCATGCAAAACCCATTTGTTGATGCAGAAGGTGGAAGAGGCAGATAGACCGTCAGATGGCTTCTATATCCGCTCTGGGATTACAGTGGTGTCAAAGAATTCCACGATTCGGGATGGAACTGTCATATAGAGATATTTCCAGTGACAGACATCAACCAGACAGTAACATCAACCAGAGAGTAACATGTAAATATCATCAACACATCGGAGCTGCAATAAAACAGAGGTCGATGCTCAGAGATGAGAACTCTGTCTTTTCCTGCTCTCTGTGTACAGGCTCGACGATGAATGCAACTGTGCTCTCTCTCTCTCTCTCTCTCTCTCTCTCTCTACACCATAGACTGAAGTGAATGGCTTAAGCAATGAGGGTTAACTAAGCATAAATCTCATCGACCATCCTTTCCAAAGTTTCGGCAAGTGATGAGATGATTGTCACCCATCTCACGTCTCATCTAATTGAGCACTGGGATAGATATTGAAGCTTAATCCAATTACAGCGAGTACCGTTATCTTATTATTCTTTGCTTTAACTGGTGGTCTACTTGCAGAGTGGAAATGTCGTCAGCTTTCATGTGGTACTGCTACAGAAGCAATTGCAGGCCACCATCATTTTCAACTTTGTTGGAATTACAATTATCATATCTGTAGATTGTCTTGTTGATGTGCCCTATCTACATGTGACCTACCTCCAACCTGATTGGAGAACTGATTGGAGAACTGTCATGTGTATCCACCATGCATGTGCGGCTGGATAATGCCCACAGATGATTTGTCTCCTTTGTTTTATTTAAATTCATTTGGGGCCATTGACCACCGCACCAGCTATTTCTCATCAAAATTTTGCATTTCACCCTTTGAAATCCCAGACATGGATGCATAATATGCCTGGTACATGCAACCTTTGGTGCAGAAATTAGGTAGGAAGCTAGAAAAATAGGTCGTGGTGTTTTTTTTTTTTTTTTTCTACTGTTAATAGAATTTTCAAAATAATGAAAGAACTTACCATGGCTACTTTTCTTTCCATACCATTGTCTGCGACGATGACAATAGTGCAAGTCTTGCTTATGATTTCTGGTTTCTAGTAGCCCATTTTCAAATGGCATTTGGGGGCCATAACATTGCAAAATCTCGGCTGAAAATAATTCATGCCCCATATGTTGCAACTCATTTTATTGGGATGGCTTGGGCCGGTAAACTCTGGATTTTCCCCTTATATTGGTTTCAGAATCATGTGGGCTGATTTTTGAGTTGTTCAGGAAATTCTTCAAGTTGAAATCCCCTGATCTATATTTGGGGTGCCACTGGATTATAATGGTGGGCCCACATGTTATTTAGGAACGTAAAATAAGTTGGTTTCGTGCTGAAATTTGGCTCAGATGGAAATGAAGCAGCCATTAATACAGAACAAGAAAGACCTAGGATTCAGAGCAGAAAACAGTTTCACAAGGAGAAAATGGACGCTGCTGTTTCTCATGAACATATGTCTACGGCCGTAACATAGGAAGCCTTATCCGAGGTGTATAAACCCCCGCCCAAAAAAAAAAAAAAAAAACCGTTGGTGGGCTCTTTGCTACATAAAAAATGACACATGGGACATTGTCACCGGCCCAGCAACGTTAAATGCATTTGCCTATGGCTAAAATGTGGATGGGCCTAAAAGTCAGAATGTTGGAATGTCATGCATCTTTTATAGTATATATATCATGCTTTGGTTTGCCATACCCTACTCTGCTTTCTGGACGTTGACGTTTGGTCCACCTTTGTCAGGCTATGGAGCATGCTTGCGACAGATCCATTAAAATTATGACACGTGGAGCTCAGCAGTTTCTGCTCAGGCAATGCTGGGACACGTGTGTGGCTGCCTACTTCGTGTCGCTTGTGATCCAGCCCAAGTATTACATTGTTTAAAGTGGAGGAATTTGGTATAGAAATAAAAAAGCTAAGAGGTATTTTAAAATGTTAAAAACGTTAGATCAGGAGGTTTATGCATGAAGAGCTTTGTTAAACCCACAGCAGCTAATATGCACGCCACCAAGCAAGGTTGACTTGTGCAATATCCAAGTGGGTCTGACCATGTATTTTTCTCTTTTAAAAAGAAATCTGGTCCATATAGTTAGTGGGCGACAATGTCAGAACAGCTGGACGGTTAAGAAAACTTCCAGCAAAATATTTTTTCAGATGTTTTTGTAAGCTGTCTCCCACCTGACCTTGGAACCAACCTAATTCCTTGGCACGAGCTTCTACATAGTAGATCGCCTCAAATAAATGGATTTGATCTCGTACTAATGTGCCATTCTGTTACATGTGTGGCATGCACATGAGCTGCCTTCTGCACCCGTGTAGACTTAGCAAAGCTCTCTTACCTTATATCAAATAGGATGGACCACGAACAGAAAATCTACAAGATGAACAACATCTCCCTGGAAATGGTTGAGCCAACAGAGATTCGGTTCAGAAAATAAATAAACATTTCAGATTGAACGAGAGAAGTCTGAATACGCTATCAGAGCTGACAATTCGGGAAATTTCGGTGCATCGAGTGTGAGGCCAATCACATCAATGGTTTTTATCATTAAACATTGGGTCCCACTTGTATAAATGGAAGACCTGAACAGCACGGTGCAGACTGTTGGACAGAGCACCGTATAATACAAAACCTGTAGAATTAAATGCATCGATGGTTGGGATGGTCACGTGACAGGGACATTGAGCTTTGGAACTTGAGATGGTCACGTGAGGGCTCCGTGGGTTGTTGCAGATTCAGACGAAAAGCTCAACGAACCGGATTTACATGAATTTGCTTCGGATCGAAGTTGAGAAAATAGGGTTTTAAAAAAGAAAAAGAAAAAGGAGACGTCCCAAAAACATCCACAGAGCAGCTATATGATCTTCGTACGAGGATATGCAATGTCCTGTGCCATTGGTCCTAGTCAATTCAATGGGGCCCATGTTTTAGTTATCCAACATCGAAGATCTATGTCATCTAATTCGTGACCTTCCTATTGAATGTCGGCTTACCAAGATTATTTTAGTTAATTAAGATATTTGGTGCAACCAAACACACCCTGATTTATAATTATAGTTAGCTAAAATGAACTGATATCTTAAAATTTGCTGTAACCAAACAAACCCGGATGTAGTTTTAATTAACTAAAATGAAATGAACTCATTTTGAGGAGTTTACTATATAATGATCTACCCATGGTGGGGCCCACAAGTTTAGGTTCATCCAACATTGTAAAATGCTCCATATGTTGACTTGCAATAACACTTTCTTCATTAGCTGGCTTTGTTGATGTAGGGCAGGATACATACTTATTCTTGGAACAATTGGCCCGGAAGAAGTCCAAATGGAGGCGGACATATTTTATTAGATACGGGCCTAGTCCTATGTAGGACCTGACACAATTAAGCTTAGGTGTGTTTAGATTAAAGAAATTCATTTTAGGTGAAGAAAATTGTCGTTCGAAGTGTGAACTATAAAATGATTATAACTTTTGATTTAGATATTGTTACGCTATGTATGACCTATAAATTTTTATTGTAATAAGTCATTCGGAATCAACTAACCTTCATAAGTTGATTATGTCAGTTCATTTTGTGAGAAAGAAAAAAAAAAACAAAAAAAAAAAAAATCTTTCTTCCAAATCAAAATTACAGTTTAAAAAAAATAAATTACTATTTTTACTAAGTTTTAATTTAGATATATCTCATTTGTTTTAAAGTTTTAGCATATGCAATTTGTTTAGTAATTGTTTCTAATCATGTTAGGAATTATACAATATAATTAAATTAAGATTTTATATTTTAGGTAAATTCTAGTTTAGTTGAATTATAACTCTTAATTAGAAATTTTAATTTTATTAGTAAGTGATGTAATTGGAAGTATGCGCTTTATTGATTAATAGAAAATTTAAAATTTCTTTTTATCTTGTGGATTCAAGAATAACCCTATGAATTTAATGTTTTGAATACTTAATATCGACCGTGATCTTCCTCCTCACACCCTTTCTTGTGTCAATCGTGTGCATTCACGTGTACCATCTCAATGGGTTGGACGTCACAGACACGTGACATGTTGGCTGCATGAGCTTTGCAGGCGGTTAGGTTTCAGCGTTCCGTTTTAATCGAGAATGTTTTTAATATTTATTTTTAATGCCTGAATTTCCATAAAACTGAAATTTATTATCAAAACCAAATAACCGAAATTGGAGTTTTTGGGAGAAATGCCAACAAAGGACGCTCCTTGCATGTGCACCTCTCCAGGTAAACCGTTCCTCAGCCCCTACTATATATTGATTACAAAGGTCGTCTTGAGTCCAACTCGTTGGACTATTAGTCGTGGTCCATCTTGTGGATAACTTCAAACTATTTATGTTGTACGACATCTGACCCCTCTAATAGGCTAGCCCTTGTTCTACATGATCTTGTGCAGAAATACTTACATCCACTCACCAAGTAAACCACACTTGTATTTTGCTGTTTATCAATGGCTAAAACATTCTTGTCTGTAATCTGGCCCACCTGATGAGTAGATGGTGTTGATTTTTGCAGTAGGTGATCTCATGGTGGGACCATCCTATTGAAAGGGTTGGTTGTCGTATGCAATTAATAAACTGAAAATTTTCAGCTGGGTGGACCGTAACTTATGGTCTAACCGTTTGGATTTGAGACCACCTCAATCAGTTACGGTCCACTCATCAAATTACTTTTAGCCTATTAAGTGAATGCAATATCAACCCCCTCCAATATGTTGGCCCCACTGAGATGAATACCTGGTGCAAAAATAAATTCTGTCTATTTGTTAAGGTGGGGTAAATCATATAAATTTTTTTTTCTAACCATTGATAGATAGCCAAATGCAGGTTCAGCCAAATAGCGGATGTGGCTGATTTTTGCACTATGAAATCCCCACGGCAGGCGGGTGGACCATAACTTATGGTCCAACTGACTGATTCATTCTTTTTCTTCTATCCTTTGGTTTCTTGAGGACAGACGTACGTTAGTAGGGATGAGAGTCAAGTGGGTTCAATCTGACCAACCAGTGACAGACCCGACATTGGTTGGGCTTGGGCAGGATATATCGGGTTTAACATCATGCTTGTGTTATACAAACACCAACTTAATAAAACTTAGGTCAAGCTAAGGTTGAAGTCTTGGGTTGCCTGACCTAATTAATCCAACCCAACCCGGCCAATATATAAGGTACTTATAAATTATAATAGTATGAATGGTCTATGTTGAAGGCACAAAACATTCAAGTGCCCTCGGGTTTCATTGGTCCACGTCATTTTTTATGACTCCAGCCAACAAGAATGCCAGATTTCTCTCCCAAATAAATTGTGTGCTACACACATGACTTTTAAATGAGTAGTTATCCTATATTTTAACTTGTTTGTTTAGTAAAAATAAATTTTTTTACGATAAATAACTACATATATAATTAATAAAAGCATAAGTACATAAAAAATAAAAATAAGACATATATTGAAATATAATAAATTAATATAATAATGAAAATATTAGCATGTATCCACCCAACCCAACCAATCCGGCTTGAGTTGGGCTTGAGTTGAGAATTCCCAACCAAGGTTGGATTGGGTTAAGTTAGAGTGAGGTATAGAAACCTTGGTCCGGGCTAGGGTTAAGCACCAACCCGCCCAACTTTCAGCCCCATCTGCTAGCCCCATATGCACCTTATGCACGCACACAGATTTTGCACATGTGGCCCGAATGCATGCACTCAAATTGGAGCATTCCAATAGTTGGGCCCACCATAGATGGGTCATCTATCATGCATTAAAATTGAAGTATGATGGGAAACATCTAATGGTGGCTGTAAAAGAAAATGGTTAACTGTCCAACAAACAAATATCCGTTGGTCAGAAGCTACGATTCTATGATAAAATCTAACTTCGGTCCATGCTCCATCTACAATACGTGCACCTATTTGATTGAGGTAGCTACATCCCAAGTGTACAATTTACGCTTGAGATGGATGCAGTTTGGATGGTGACCCAACACCAGCCAGCTTGCTGATGTCAAAGCTCCGTGGGCCCTATCATGATTTATGTGTTTTATCCACGTTGTCCATCCATTTTGACAGTGTATTTTAGAGCATGAACCAAAAAAATAAGGTAGATCCAAAGCTCAAGTGGACCACACTATAAGAAACCATGGGGATAATGATGTCCACCTTCCTATACGGCCCAGGTAACATTTACCTATGATCCAACCTGTTCATAAGGTCACATTGACCTGGATAAAGAGAAAACACAAATATAAGCTTAATCGAAAACTTTGGTGGCCCTTAAGAAAGTTTTCAATGGTAAGCATTTAATCCCCGTTTTCTCCTCATATTTTGTCCAATTGAGCTTTGCATCTCCCTTACATATATTTTGTACTCATGCTCTAAAATTGAATGAGTGGAAATAAAACACATACACTAGAGTTGCCAGCCAAACCATGCCCGCTTTAAATACTTCATTGCAGGTCTTACAACCCAAAAGATTAACTAATAGGATGTGGATTGCCTTTCGAAGCTACTTTGGCACACTGATATTTGTGAGAATTTTACCCCTCCAATTGGAGCTCTAGATCTACTCATCCAATTGGAGCTTATGCTAGGACATAAGCCAAAATAAAATAAAATAAGATAGATCAAAAATTCAAGTGGGCTACATTAGTCCATGGCTAAATTGGTCATTGGTGTAAGGAGGGATATGATGAGGTCAATCATCGTCTTCCTCATAGGATAACTACTCCAAACAATTCATCGCATCCACAAGCTATAAAAGTATGAATAATTCCTAATAAATTTGAAATAACTTAATTGATGATATAAAAAAAAAATGAAATTATAACTCTTTAAATTAGGAACTCAAACGCAGGATTGAGTTTTAGACTTATACTCTAAGGCCGTGTTTGGCCAGACCGATCCCATGGGATTAGGTGGGATGGAATGGTTTTTAAGGTAATGATGGTGGTGTCAGTGTTTGTCTGTTGATCCCGTGGGTTTGGGATAGCCCATGGGATATCCAGCAAGGTGTTTGGATGGTCACAAATGGATGGGTTTGCATCTCCACTGCTTCTCATGGTGCGCCCCACTCACTGCTTTATAGTTGCCTCAAAACAACTTTACAGCTGAATGTAGGCAGGTGAAAATGATGGAGGGAGTAGATATGTCATTGATATCTTGGTAGGCCCTACACAACGGTGAAAACCTATATCTCGGGATTGGTGGAATCCAGGCGCGGTGGAATGGTTTTTATCTCGCTATCCCAAACAGAAAAGGGGATGGGATGTAAACAGTATATCCCTCGTAAAACGTCTTAATCTCATATCCAGCGCCCGGCCAAACACGCCCTAACTCAAACATGTTAAAAACATGACATATTGTTTATAGACTACCTCTATTTTTATTAGACTCCGTGGTTTTCAGCTAAAAATTATATTAAGTTTCAGCCCAACGCATTATTCTTCTAACTTTTCTAAGCCATTTTTATGTTGTGCAGCACTTCTACATCTCAAAAGATCAAAAGTTATACTCAGACTAAAACTTACTATTTATGATTTTTTTTATTTTTATTTTTAAAAAGAAACTATAGCTTACTATTTACAATAAAAAATAAAATTAAATGAAACTTTTAACAGTTGATCCGATGAAATCTCGTAAATCTAGCGTAAGCAACCCAGTGTAGTAGGGTTGGTTGGTTTAAGTGCATCTTTCTATTTTTAAATCATATATAATATGTTAAAAAACTCATCCCATTTTGTAACACACGAGTGTAGAGCTAGGCATCGAGTCAAGTCGGACCGGATTGGGTCCAACTTGACTCGGTCTGAAATTTCCATAGACGGACCCGAACTCGATCCGATCCGGGACCGAGTCTGGATTATCTGGCTCGATCCGATTTGGTACACTGCTGGCTTGATCTGATCTGAGTCCGACTTGGTCAGGAAAACCGAGTCGGATCGGATTGGTCTTCTGGTTTTTCTTTTCTTTGGAAAATTTAAAAAAAACTAAAAAAATTCCAACAGTGAGCCATGACCCACTTGAGTCTTAGATCCTGCTCAATTTTGGTATACTCTCCTAAAATGAGCTCAAAAAATAGATGGACGAAGCGGATTCCTGAAAAACATCACGGTGGGCCCCACCTAAGTTTACAGCGCAGGAACTTCTTGCGGAAGGCTTTCGCAGGAAATCTGCGTACGTGCCCAATCATGTCATCATTGTGTTTATTTATTTTATTTTATTTTTTTAAGAGAGTTATTTGATACTCTGACTGCCTATGAAGATTGATACGCTAACACTTAAAACTGATACAAATAGTGTGTATTAACTCAAAATAAAACTGACTAAACTGTGTAATCGACTGACACTTAGATAAACTCAAAGAAATGAAACTGATTGGATAATCCTCTCTCTGATTCATGAACATCGTTCAATATTCTCATTTCTAGGCGTCTAATAAATATCTACTAATCTGTTTATCAAATAATCAAATAAGGAAATTTTTTGGTTCAAGATAAATCTAAGCTAGGATATATATTTTAGACGATTTAATTGAATTAACTGTACATAATATATATGCGATTTTTAGTAATATGTGAGTACTGTGTATCATCCATTGCACTCTGCCAGAGTATCAAGTTTCTGCAGGAGACGGCGACAGAGAGAAAGATAAAAGAGGGGGCAAAAAATCTACAACAGATCTAATCATTTTGCTATAAAGAGAGCCGAAAAGTTACACCTTTCTTTATTTTATTTTAATTTTTTCGCCCATGGTGGTTGTTTTGAAGTTCTCTTGAGGAGAAGAAGATCTTTACGTCATGCACCAGGGACTCTCCTACATAGACCTGACCGGATTTGGTTAGATCGGTCCAAATTGACCACTGATCTGAACTCGATCCAATGTACGGTCGAATTTGAATGGACCAACTCGATCCAACCGATCCTAGTCTTCAGTTTAGATCCGATCAAATCCGCCGGATCAAGTCAGATCCATCAGATCGATTCAAGATTTTGCCCAGCTCTACATGAGTGATTTGAGGATATAATAGTCCAAATAGTTTCCTCGATTGGACTTTCCTTAGATGATCTTTATCATAAAAGTGTCTACAACCTACTCTACATCAGTCATACAGGTTTCGGACCACGCTTATTTCTTTTTTAACCGCAAAAATTTCCTGTGGTCGGCTGTCATGGACAATTCAACTACGTAAAGTTACTTAATAGATAAAGATGTTTGCTTGGTTGAAAGGGAATATCCTTGGCGATTTGACGGGATAAGATTTGGGTCGGCAAGTGCCATTGGAAGAGATAAGGTCATGACATGCGTGATTGAAAGTAATATCTGACTGTGTAATCTATCATCCAATATTTTTACTAACTGAGATCATCAGTAATATTTTAGGTGAATTTGATAACAGGACAATTACTTTATATAGTATATAATTAAACTAAGCTCCATTTCTAACAATGACACGTGGCCTATTTAATATTCAACGGGTCCACTTGTGACTACTGCGTTTCACCCCCATCAACTTATCATGTTGGGTCACCACGGACGTATGTGGCGGCGGGATCACCACGCAATCGGCGTCTCAAAACCATGATGCTCTTCTGTTAACTGTCCAACTGAATTTCAGGATCTGAGAAACCGTTGCGATATATTCCCATTTTCTCCACCATCTCTCCCAGTTTATCAACCCTCTCCCACACGCACTTTTATAGACAGCACGTGTACCAGCGTGGAGGAAGTAGGGGACATCTGAAACGGCATAAGGTGGCCCTCTATGTGGAGACGATCATTTACAAAAAATTCAGGACGGTTGATATATTAGATGGGCAGCCCTAAGTGAAAAAGAATGGACGGCTACAAATGAACTTGGGAATGGTCACATCCAAAGCAAACGCGTCGGCCCTATCTGATATTTGTGTATGGTTATCTTCAGGATACGGTGCACCGTATGCACGACTCAATGTCCTGTGGACGCGGATTAGACACACTGACAGGTTGATTCTCACTACCGAAGTGACGTCACCAACTTTTGTGGGCCCACGATCACGTATGTTTTGTATCCACACTGTCCAACCATTTGGAGAGATCATATTAAGGCATAATCCGAGTCAGATCCAAAGCTCCAGTGGACCCGCCAGAGAAAATAGTGGGGAGAGAGATAGCCATCATTGAAAAGCTCTAAGGGCCATAAAAGTTTCGATCATGCTGATATATTTGTTTTCCCTTCCTTCATGTCTGCTTTAACACATTAACAGGATGGATCTCAAATAAACATGATGGTGGACTTTGGAAAGGTTTCAATGGTAAGCGTACGTCACTCTCTCCACTGTTTTCTGTGGTGGGGAACACTTTATCCTTGGATCTGCCTCATACCTTGTATCATATCTGAAATGATCTATCAAAGTGGATGGACGGTGTGATACAAAACATACATCAATAGTGTGCCCACATAGATGACGTAACTTCAGTAGCAAGTCTGCACCTGTCAGTAGCTCAAGGGATATGCGGGGCCATCTTGATATATGTGTTTTATTCAAGTCGTCCATTCATTTCGAAAGATCATATTCATATATCAAGTCGTCCATCCATTTCGAAAGATCATTTGAGTTAGTGAGGAAAAAAGGAGTTAAATTGAAGGTTCGAGTAAACCACACCGTAGGGAGTAGTGGTGACGATGACTTCCACCGTTGAAACTTTTCTAAGGCTCACCGTAATGTTTATTTGCAATCAAATCAGTCAATAAGGTCACATAGATCTGAACGAAAGGAAAATAAAAATATCAGCTTGATCTGAAACTTCTGAAACTCCCGAGAGGATTTCAGCAGTGGACATTTAACCCCCATAGTTTCTTGTGGTGTAGTCAACTTGAATATTCTATCTGATTAATTTTTAGACTTTTAGCCTAAAATGATTTGTCAAAAATAAATGGACGGCATGGATAAAACAAGAACATTAAAGTGGGGCCCACATAGCCCCCTTTCGTCTCTAGCTGGGTCCTGGTGACTGGTGAGGGTATTACCCAATCCCCGCCAACGAAGTTCAATGCCCTTCGGACGCGAATGCTTGTGCCCCGTCCATAGGGGGTTCTTGTGGTAGGAAGCTATGTGGGGCCTACAGAGATTCCTACTACAAATCCACTCCGTTCATCAGTTTGTCAGTAACGCAATAGGTAGTTATATAAAAAATTAGATGATTCTAAAACTCATGTGGGCCACATCACAGGAAGAGCAGGGATTGAACACCTATCATTGGAAACTTTGCAGGGACAAAAGAAGTTCTTTATAAGGATAACATTTTTTCCTACAGTTTATGTTGTTAATAACCTTAGGGTAGCATATAAACATCATGGTCTGGTCCAGGACGGTTTGAATGGTTGAAGTTTATGTTCTAACTCTTTTGTTTAGTGTTGCCCACTTGAGCTTTAGATCGGGCTAATTTTTAGATTTCTTAACTATTGTGTCCCAAAAAAATGATGGACGGAGTGGATTTTCACGGGAATCTCTGTGGACCCCACATAGCTTCCGACCAGGGAAGCCCTATGGCTGGGGTCACAAGCAATTCGCCTACATAGCTTCCATGGTCCAAACTCGAACGGGTCTGGGCAGGACGGTTTATCGGCAAAAAATATCCATTTCCAAGGAATTAATCAGAGCGGAGAATCCGGGAGAAATACACGTGACTTGTTGGAAGCTTAAAAGCACCCAACTCAAATCAATGGGGAAATTTCAAACAGAAAGGTGCAGAGAACATGAACACCTTACCCTCCATTTCTTCACATCTCCTTTTAATCTCATCACCATTTTTCGGTGGTCATCTGATCATCCCTCTCATCTCATTTGGCTTTTCTTCATGGCCATTTGATCCATCTATACCCAACAAACCACCACAACCGAAAGCATATAATCCTTTTGTTTTCTTGCATCATCTTCAGATCTATATAAACCCCGCATCACCACCACCACCTCCTATCCAAACCAATAGAAGTCTCTCTCTCTCTCTCTCTCTCTCTCTCTCTCTCTCTCATTCATGTTCTAGCTTGCTTTTAAATTAGTGTGTATTTTTGGAAATGGTGTTTTTTTTTAAACAATAATTATAGAAAGCACAACTGCTCAACCAACCCAACACAACTAAAGTTCTTTCCAGTGGTTTTGGTACACCACATTGCAAAAGTAATATAGGTGGTTCCTTTTAAAAAAAAAAAAAAATCTAAAAATCTTTCATCTGGTTTTGGATTGATCAAACATGTTGGGTAGGAGGGAATTTTACATCTTCCTTTTCTTAGTTTTCTTTGCATTCCATGGTGGAAATTGGGTCAGAGGTAGTGGCAGTTTCGCGACAACCAGCGGCACCCATTTTGTGATGAATGGGAGGCCTTTTTACTTGAATGGTTTTAATGCATACTGGCTCATGCACATGGCATCTGATCCATCTGAGAGGGGGAAAGTTACATCTGCCTTCCAGGAAGCTTCAGCCCATGGAATGACTCTGGCAAGAACTTGGGCTTTTAGTGATGGTGGTGACAGGCCCTTGCAGTATAAGCCTGGCTCTTACAATGAAGACATGTTCAAGGTACCATAACCCTTACAAACCCAACTTACATTTTCTCATTCACGCACACCATTCAATTTTATTTTTTATTTTTTATTTTTTAAAGGAGAAAAAATGTAGTAGACTTGTAATTTTGATGGGTCTTTAATTAATTAATTAATTAATTTTTAAATTTCTTCAGGGTCTTGATTTTGTAATTTCTGAGGCTAGAAAGTATGGTGTGTATCTGATACTGAGCTTGGTAAATAACTATGAGAACTTCGGGGGAAGACAGCAATATGTTCAATGGGCAAGAGAACAAGGACTATACTTGAGTTCTGATGATGATTTTTATACGAATCCTGTTGTTAAAGGCTACTATAAGGACCATGTCAAGGTATGCGAGCTTTTCTTTTCTTGATTTTTTTCTTCTTCTTCTTATTCCTATAATTACTTCCTTGATGATAGGTAATGCCATGGTTCTTGTTTTCTATCCTTTTTTCTTCTTCTTCTTTGGATTTCCTGAAATTTCAACTCTTTCCAGGTGCTTTGTTTTTTCTCCCCTGTTTTCTTTTTTCTTTGACTAAGATTTCTCTGATGCTGGCATGGTTTTGGGGGAAGTTCTCAACTTCTCCTCTGAAATTGTAACCATGTATCATCATTCATCTTCAATTTCTTCTTGGTGGGGCCAGGTTTTCCTGGCCCATCCATGTACTGAGTCTTCTTTAAATAGTTCATTCATTGCTCTTCTTAAATTCTCTGTTTTAAGTGGGCGGTTTGGTATTAAACTATCAAGACGTTCACGAATTAATTGGGCATAAGAATTCATTCACCAAAAAACACACAAAAAGATGAAATGGTATTTAAAAAAAAAAAAAAAAAACAAAAAAGCATTAATATTTCTTATGTTATTTATTTATTTATTTATTTCAAAAATTTAAATCCTAAGATTAATTTCATTACTAATCAACTCTGTATTTTTAAATATTATTGCAGACTGTTCTTACAAGAATCAACTCGGTAACAGGAGTAGCTTACAAGGATGACCCCACCATTTTTGCATGGGAACTCATGAACGAACCTCGCTGCCAAAGCGATCTCTCTGGAAATACTATCCAGGTTAGAAAAATCCTTATTACTCCTTTTTTTAATTCTTGATTAATGAGAAATGATCTAGTGCTCTCCTAAATGCATCAAGACACTTGGACAGTCAAATCAATCAATCCGGACCATCCATTAGCTCTGCCACACATTTCATGATTACCATGAAATTAACAGACTAACTGGATGATCTGACTATAAGTTAGGGCTTTTTTTAACCTAGCCATCAATCCTCGTAGCCATGGACTGGATTGTCGCCTACCTCAGACACATTTTGTCAATGATGCTTGTCACCTTGTGAAGCAGGGATGAACGTGATGAGGTCGATCACCGTCTTCCTCAGGAGGATAACTACTCCGAATCCACGGAGCTTCTCTGGACTCCTCACAGAGACTTCTCGAATCCACGAGAAAAGAAAACAGAAAATAGAAATAAATTCTAATAAATTCCAAATTGACTAATTCCTCCATAAAAACGAGTTCACAACCCTTTAAATAAGGGTACCAAGCAATGAGAAGGACATCATAATCAAACTACAACTAAAACTCCTAGAATCCGCGACTTACTTTATAAACGGCCGTGATGTATACTAGTGCGCAAGGTTTTCGGCCAAAAATAGTAAGTGTCCTATTTGGCTTCACCAAACCGTTCTCCTAATTATTCTAAGCTCTTTTCACGTTGGGCGCAACTCCTAAAGCCCGACGGATGAAGAGTTATAATCAAACTAAAACTTACTATTTATAGTAAAAGCGAAATTAAAACAGAGAAACGACCGCCGATCCAGAGGTATTTCGCAATTCCAGGTTGCGCAACCCGGCATAGCGGGGTTGGTTGGCTAAAGTAGCTCGTTTTACCCTAAAATCATATATCTTACGCCCGATAACTCATTCCGGATTGTGAGATATGTCCGATCTAAGGTCTAACGGTGCGGATCACTTCTGTCGTCGACCAGGCCTTTTTTGGTCCATCTTGGCCATGAAACTGTCCGCGACCCGCTCTACATCACCTTCCTCCCTGTACTTGTCGTTCGAAGCTTACAACTTGGTTTGCATACATGTATGAATGCCCACAATTCAAACCACCATTGTTCTATTGCAATGCTTATGCCCGGGAATTTAGGTAAATGGACCAAGTCAAGTGTGTGGTGGGGCACTCGACCATAAACTATCTAAAACAGAAACTTCCCTAGTGAGTGGTACCCCATATTATTGAATGCAAACTCCACTAAAGACGGTCAAATATCACTACTTCGGCTTGGCACCTGACGTGGACTGTCTAATAAAAGCAATTATCTACAACCAATCCATGATGGACTGCTACAGACAAAATAATCTAATCCCTAAGCCCATTTTATATAAAATACCCTAACTTTCCATTTTGTAGGCTATTGATGGAATGGGTAAACTTATGCGATTGATGTGATTTTTGTATGGTGGGGCCATCAAATTTGTTATAAAACCTCATGGACGGTCCAGATCGAACAGCCGCACTAATAGTCTCTGGATTATGAGAGCATTGGATCATTTCTCATTATTAATTAATTTTTTGAAATATGATCCATTATCATGTGATCCAGCCAAGGTATCCATGATACTTGATAGAATGGGGATCACACCTCATGTGAGTGGTTGGAAATTACATTGAATCAATCATCTCTCAGATATTTGGGCCATTCATCAGGTAAGATATAATGTGAACAAGCTATGAAACCAAAAATAATATTGGCTCACTACTTAGTATGCTAAACGGGAATGAGAAAAATGGATGGTTAGAAAAAAATATCCAACGGTCTAAATTGAACTTCCTCAATGGCCGATGGCTGACCTGATGTATACTACCCTGATGCATGTCAACCAGACCCTACATGGGAGCTTTCATGCAGGGCCCACATTCTATGTAAACCCACTTTCAGATACATGATTACTAAATATAAAAGCATCTTTAAACAACACTTTGGTTTCAAAGATAATTATATATTTGAGGTTTCATTGGAGTCATTTGGATGCTCCTAATTGGAATTCAAATCACATGGTAAATGGAATCTATGCCAAATACCTGTTTGTATTCAAAATTTGTGTTTAGATACCTGTAATTGGAACGTATTGAAGTAAAATAGTTTTAATACCCTAAATTATTAGGTGTGACATTTGACATAATAATTATAGTAACTAGTAAGATATTTTTATCACTTAATAATTGTAATAAGCCATTTGAAATATATATATGTTGTCAATAAACAAAAGAAAGAAGGAATTCTAAGACTCATGTGGGTCATCAAACTGGCCCACTTAAAAAAATCCGACCATTTCTATCATTTTCATCCAATTTCAATTCAAGTGATTTTATTGTGTTCTATTTCACTTACCATAGTTTATTATCAATCAAATGAATTGTTTTGTCTATGTGCATCTGTTTTCCACCAATTATAATTATTTACCATCATACAAACAACCCTAAAAGGAAATTAATATTTACATTTTACCTTGTAGTTTTGAAGTAACCACCCTATTTGCACTCACATTTTCTTTATTTACCCATCCAGTCGAGGTAAGAAAAAGGGTTGTGTACTTAAAAAAGAGGGTGTACCGTTTATTGACATTTGAATCCTTGTCTATTGAAAGAAATTAAAAGAGGGGCATCTATTGTAATTCTATGAAAAATAAAGGGATAAATCACTGCTATTGTACCTTGTCTGATCACCAACATAAAAAGTCTCTTAATGGTCGCCCGTGAAGGGCTGGTGCAGAGGTGGGGCCCCAGGGTCTATTCGCCCCGCCCAAAAGTCCAGTCCAACAACCAAGAGTCACACACGTGCAAGTGTCCACATGTGTGCATTGAACGTGGACACAGTAAACTATTCTTTAATTGTCCCTGTTTAGTATAAAGTGGCCCACTTGATAAGTGGACGAGCCTTTTTCGGGTCAGGTAAAATAGACGGCTTGCATCTCGCACACTTGTGCCATGAGATGTGTGCGTGAAATAGGATTTACATGCAAGTGAGCTTACAAAACTCCATTTGGGCTTCGCTATTGGTAATTATGTATGCTAATCTTTCAGGATTGGATCAAAGAAATGGCAGCTTATGTTAAATCCATAGACAGTAATCATCTATTGGAGGTGGGGATTGAAGGATTCTATGGCGAATCGATGCCCGACAGGAAGCAATTTAATCCTGGTTACCAAATTGGAACGGATTTCATCTCGAATAACCAGATTTCAGGAATCGACTTCGCGACGATTCATGCCTACCCAGATCAATGGTAATGTATATTCTACTTAGTATGAATCCGCGAGACTCAGTTGTAAGCAACTACTTAATATGAATCCTTGAGACTCACCTATGAGCAACCACTAGTGAATGGGTCTATCTTAATTATACATTTATTGACCTTTTCCATCAAGATTGTTCAAACTCATACTAGCATTCTGCTCATGGTATCCTATTTTTCTTGTTTGATTGATCACTCACAGGATACCGAATTCGGACGAGCAGGCCCAATCTGATTTCCTTCAAAGCTGGATACAAGCCCACTTCCAAGATGCGAATACAGTCCTTGGAAAACCAATCCTCTTTACAGAATTTGGCAAGTCGTCTCGGATTCCAGGATATACGACAGGCGTAAGGGACAACTTCTTGGGGACTGTATATAACACCATCTACGCCTCAGCAAGAAGTGGTGGCCCAAGTGGTGGTGGGCTTTTCTGGCAGCTATTGGCCCAGGGGATGGATAACTTCAGAGATGGGTATGAAGTTATCATGGCTGAATGCCCCTCAACTGCAAATATCATTGCTCAACAGTCACACAAGCTATCAGCCCTTAATATGGTAGATTTTGGGGTAGCCCAACTTAATAAAAGATGTAGATTTCCTATAACATGGCATACATTGCTGTTGTTGTTAGAGGAAAAAAAGCCTTCTTTGGTGGTTCTTCTTAGAGAGGGTTGTATTCGTCCATTGATACCATTTTTTAGAATGTAGGGTTATAGAGTTCCCAAGTGAAAAATAACATAAGACTTTACTTTTTCTTCACTTGTAGTTGCTGCTTGTAGTTCATGCCACATCTTCTGGCTAGTGGCTACAAATGAAAATTAGATTGATTTTACCTTTTCTTCCAAAGAAAGTGTGCAAATGATTCTTGTTACTAGGTATAGCAAGGTATCATGAAATGCTGCAGCCAAAAGTTTGAGTGTTGTTTCCATTTTCTAGGATTCATCATGAGATTTTATATTTTAGTAAATTTTACTATTTTGGGTAATTTTAGTTTAGTTGAATTAAAATTCATAATTAGAATTTTTGCTTTTCTTTGTAAGTGATGTAATATTGATTAATAAAATTTTTAAAATTCCTTTTTATTGTGGATTCAAGAATAACCCTATCAATTTAAAGTTTTACATATTTGATATAGATAGTGATCTTTCTCTTCACACCTTTTCCTGTGTCACCCATGTGCATTAACATGCTACATCATAAGGGAAACATTTTACACACAACTTTATATTCTCCAATTCAATGTGTGGACAGTCACTTAGGGTCTAACAGTTTGGATTTGAGACCACCTCAATTAGTTACGTTCCTCTCATCAAATTACTTCTAACCTATTAAGTGAATGCAACATCAATCCCCTCCAATATGTTGGCCCCACTGAGATGATTAGGTAGTGCAAAAATAATTTCTATCTATTTGTTAAGGTGGGGTAAATCATATAAAACAATTTCTAGTCATTGATACATACCAAAATGCGGGTGTGGCCAAGTCTAATAGTGGATGTGGCTGATTTTTTGCACTATGAAATCCCCACGGCAGGCAGGTGGACCATAACTTTTGGTCCAACCGATTGATTCATTCTCTTTCTTCTGTTCTTTGGTTTCTTCAGTATGACGTCTGCTAGTGGGGCTAAAAGTCAGGTGTGTTCAACCTGACATTGGTTGGGCTTGGCCAGGATGTATCGGGCTCAGTATTGGGCTTGTGTTATACAAACACTTAATAAAACTTGGGTCAAGCTCGGGTTGAAGTCTTGAGTTGCTTGACCCGACCCAACCAATATATAAGTTACTTATAAATTATAATTGAGTGTGGATGGCCTGTGTTGAAGGCACAAGAAATTCCAGTGCCACCAGGTCTTATTGGTCCACATCATTTTTTATGACTCAAGCAAACAAGGTACACTAGATTTCTCTCTCCCAAATAAGTTAGGTGCTACACAACACGACTTTTAAATGTTAGTTATCCTACAGTTTAGCTTGTTCGTTTAAAAAATGAATTTTTTTTATTTTTTTTTTTTACAATAAATAACTATGTATATAATTAATAAAATCATGAGTACAAAAAATAAGATGTGCACTGAAATATAATAGATTAATGTAATAATGAAAATATTCGCATGTATCCACCCAATCAACCCAACCGAGCCCTCTTGGGTTAAGAATTCCCAACTGAGGTTGGGTTGGGTTGAGGTATAGGAAACTTAGTTCGGGCTAGCTAAGGTTAAGCGCCATCCTACTCAACTTTCAGCCCTATCTACTAGCCCCACATGCACCTCTTGCACGCACTCAGATTTTGCACATGTAGCACACATGCACTCAAATTGGAGCATTCCATTAGTTGGGCCCATCATAGATGGGTCATCTATTATGCATTAAGATGGAAGTATGATACGAGACATCTAATGGTGGCTGTAAAAGAAAAATAGTTAACTGTCCAAATTCAACAAACAGATATCCATTGATCAGAGGTTATGATTGTATGATAAAATCTAACTTCAGTTCATGCTCCATCTACAGTACGTACACCAATTTGACTGAGGTAGCTACATCCCGAGTGTACGATTTACGCTTTAGATTGGTGCAGTTTGGATGTTGACCCAACACCAGCCAGCTTGCTGATTTCAAAGCTCTGTTAGCCCTACCATGATTTATGTGTTTTATCCACATTGTCCATCCATTTTGACAGCTTATTTTAGGGCATGAACCAAAAAATAAGGTAGATCTAAAGCTCAAGTGGACCACACTATAAGAAACCGTGGGGATAATGATGTCCACCATTGAAACCTTCCTATGGCCCACAGTAACATTTACCTATCATCTGTTCATAAGGTCACTGACGCAGGGATGAACGTGATGAGGATAATAACTTCGAACCCACGGAGCTTCTCTAGACTCTTCACAGAGACTTCTCAAATCCACGAGGAAAGAAAGCAGGAAATAGAAATAATATTCTAATAAATTCGAACTTGATTAATTGATGACTAAAAACGAGTTCACGACCCTTTAAATAGGGGTACCAAGCAATGAGAAAGAAATCAGAATCAAACTACAACTAAAACTCTTAGAAATCGCGACTTACTATAAATAGTAAACTTACTATTTATAGACGGTCGTGATGTCTACTAGTGCGCAAGGTTTTCGGCCAAAAATAGTAAGTGTCCTATTTGGCTTCACCAAACCGTTCTCCTAATTATTCTAAGCTCTTTTCACGTTGGCGCAACTCCTAAAGCCCGACGGATGAAGAGTTATAATCAAACTAAAACTTACTATTTATAGTAAAAACGAAATTAAAACGGGGAAACGACCGTCAATTTAGGGATTTTTCGCAATTTTGGGCTGCGCAACCCGGCATAGCGGGGTTGGTTGGCTAAAGTAGCTCGTTCTACCCCAAAATCATATATTTTATATCAGCTAACTCATTCCAGATTGCGAGATACGCCCGATCTAAGGTCCGACGGTCCGGATCATTTCTGTCGTCGACCGGGCTTTTTCTGATCCATCTTGGCCATGAAACTGTCCGCGACCCGCTCTACATCAGTCCCCTCCACTTCAAAAGAACTCGTCCTTGAGTTTTTATCCTACGCTGGTTCATGATACTCGGTCAGGTCTGCGACGTTGAAAGTCCGTGAGATCGCCATGTCATTTGGAAGATCAACAACGTAAGCGTTGTCATTGATCTTTCGAATGATTGGAATGAGTTCAATTTTCTTATTTTTCAACTTGTTGTACGTCCCGGTCGAAAATCTCTCTTTGCGCAGATGGACCATAACATGGTCGCCCATCTCAAACACTTTTTTGTTGCCGGTGCTTGTCCGCTTGTTCCTTGTACTTCTCGTTCGAGGCATGTAGTTTGGTCTGCACTTCCGCATGGATGCTCATGATCTTGTCTGCCATATGTTCTGCTGCAATGCTTGTGACTGGGTGCTTGGGCAGAGGGACCAAGTCAAGCGGGTGGTGAGATACTCGTCCATAGATAATCTGGAACGGTGATTTCCCTGTCGAGCGGTTCACCATGTTGTTGAATGCAAACTCTACTTGAGACAATGTCAAATCCTACTGCTTCGATTTTTCTCCTGAAATACAGTGAATGAGGTTTCCCAACATGCGATTCACAACTTTGGTTTGCCCATCAGTCTATGGGTAGTAAGCACTGCTGAATTGAAGTCGTGTATCGAATCATGTCCACAAAATCTGCCAAAAGTGGCTAATGAACTTCATGCCACGATCAGAAGTAATGGTCTTGGAGACCCCGTGTAGCTGTACGATCTCCCTGAAGAATAGATTCGTCACGTGTGTTGCATTGAGGGTCTTCTTGCATGGGATAAAGTGTGTCATCTTGAAGAAACGATCTACCACCACGAACACCGAATCCATACCGCGTTGTGTTCGTGGGAGACCAAGCACGAAGTCCATTGATAAATCCTCCCAAGGACCGTCAGACACAGGTAACGGGGTGTAGAGGCCCGTATTCTGAGATTGCCCCTTGGAGGTCTGACAAACATGACAACGTTGTACGGCTTTTCCCACATCACGTACTAATTGCGGCCAATAATACCGCTCTTCCACATGAGCTCGAGTCTTGTCTCATCCAATGTGTCCACCGAGGCCACCTCTATGTAGCTCCTGAATAATCTGCTCCCTCAGAGAACTTTGTGGGATGCACAATCGATTCCCTTTGAAGAGACATCGTCCTATATATGAATGTCACTGGGGTGACCTTCTTGACACTTCACCCAAGAATCTTTGAACTCCTCATCCTCGGCATACAGCTCCTTAAGACAGTCGAAGTCGACTACCTCGTTGCTCATCGTAACAAGTAGTGATGCACGACGGCTAAGTGCATCAGCCACCTTGTTCTGCTGCCCTGACTTGTGCTTCAGAACGAACGTGAATTCCTGTAAAAATACAACCCATCTAGCATGCACACGATTTACGTTAGTCTGATTATTAATAAACTTTAATGCTTGATGGTCAGTGTACAGAACAAACTCTTTTTGAATCAGATAACGCCGCCAATGTGGCAGCGCTTGAACAACTGCATACAACTCAAGCTCATAAGTCGACCACTTCTTTCGGGCTTCGCTGAGCTTCTCGCTGTAGAAGGCTACCGGCCTGCCTTCCTGTGATAATACTCTCCCAATTCCAACGTATGAAGCGTCACACTCAACCTCAAACAATTTGTCGAAATTAGGAAGCACTAAGACCGATGTTATAAACAAACGATGCTTGATCTCATGAAAGCTCTTGTCAGCTTTATCGGTCCACTGGAACAGTCCTTTTTTTCATGCAATCTATTATAGGCCGACTATAGTGCTAAAATCTCGCACAAATCGACGATAGAAAGTCGCCAACCCATGAAAACTCCTCACCTCATGAATGTTTGTCGGGATCGGTCATTCCCTAATAGCTCGCACCTTTTCATCGTCTACACGAATGCTTGTGAACGTTACAACAAATCCTAGAAAAACCGACTGTCAGTTAAAAAACCACACTTCTTGAAGTTGAGGTATAACTTGTTAATTTGTAGGACCTGCAGCACCTGCTTGAGATGTTTTCTGTGCTCCGCCTCATCCTGGCTATATATCAATATGTCATCAAAATATACTACCATAAATCGGCCAGTGAATGGTTTTAGAACTTGATTCATCAAACGCATAAAAGTACTTGGTGCGTTCGATAGGCCGAAGGACATGACCCACCACTCATACAACCCTTCCTTAGTCTTAAATGCCGTTTTCCACTCATCACCGGGTCGGATACGAATCTGATGGTACCCGCTCCTTAGATCTAGTTTAGAGAACACCTTGGCCCCTTCTAGCATATCGAGCATATCGTCCAACCATAGTATTGAGAACTGATACTTGATGGTAATTTTGTTGATTGCCCGGCTGTCGACACACATGCGCCAACTTCCATCTCTTTTTTTTGGCATTCATAATGCTAGTATGGCACATGGGCTCATACTCTCTCTCAAGAGACCCTTATGGATTAATTCCTCCACTTGCCCTGAAGTATCTCGCACTCCTTCAGACTCATCCGATAATGAGGGCGGTTGGACAAGCTAGCCCCAGGGACGAGGTCTATGTAATGTTGGATGTCCCTCATGGAGGGCAATCCATCAGGTAAATCCTCAGGCCAGACTTCTTTGAATTCGTTTAGCAACAGTCTTAAACTTGGAGGGATGTTTGAGGGTTTCTCTTCCTCGCTCTTCACCACTACAGGGTATACCTCGCCGGTTTCCTTAGATTTCTCCATGAAATCCCGAATGGTCAAGAGGAAACTCCTCTATACTTTAGAAGCTTCAGGGTGGTTCTCTAGTGCCATAGGGGCAAGGATTATTTTTCGACTATCCTTAACGAATACGTAGACATTGTCTCGTCCCCGATGGGTCGCATCACGGTCCGACTGCCAGGGTCGACCGAGTAACATGTGACAAGCTTCCATGTCAACCACGTCATAAAGTATCTGATCCTTATAATTTTTACCAATAGAAATGAGATTGTGCATTGTTCAGTTACCTTGGTCTCATTCACCCTTTTTATCCAACCAATTGAGTACGGGGAAGGATGTTTCATCGTTGGTAGCCGTAACTTGTCCACCATCACTCTTGAGACGATGTTCTCGCTACTATCGCTGTCTATGATCACATCACAGACCTTCCGTTGATAGTGCACCAAGTACGAAATATATTGTGTCGTTGTGGATGTAATTCCTTTCGTGGGGTATACAGTAATCACATCAACACTAAAAATTCGCCACGATCCTTGCCCGTAACTTCATGCCACCTACTATTTCTTCAGTGGTTTGTTCATGTTCATCATAGCCATGGTCTTCTTCTGCGGCTTCATCTTCAGTGCCCCCTTCGTTTATAATCAAGTGTGCTGTGGGACGTTGAGGACATGTGTTTGATAAGTGACTTGGCTGGCCACAGCGATAACAATTGTTTGACCTTAGCCGAGCATAAGGATTTGGAATCCTATTCGGGCCCGCTGTTATGGGTGCTACACGTTGAGGTCTGGATGAGCCGCTCCCCTTATCACGGTTTGTGGTTATAGGAGGTTGAGGACGTTCTCCTACTGGATCTTTTTCTAGTGTTAGCACTGGATCCTACGTGGGACCCGTCATGGGGGGTTGAGTTAAAGGATAGGGATGAGCAGGAACTTTTGCAAGTTGTGTTTCTGCCCTACCCGCCAATTGAACTGCTTCATCCACGGTCTCAACTGGGTACATTTGAACTCGGTCCTGAATTGTTGGTCGCAACCCACCTATAAATCGTGCCACCTTCTGTGACTCAGATTCTGACAGATCGTTTCGTGTAGCCAACCGCTGGAATTCTTCAGTGTAATCTGTGACGGTTTAATTTCCTTGTCGGCAATTTTGGTATTGCTGAAATAATATCTACTCATAATCATTGGGGAGAAATCGTGATCGAAGAAGACATCTCATCCGTGGCCATGATGAGATGGGCGCCTTGTTTTGGCGGGCTCGTGAGAGTTGTAATTGTTCCCACCATGCAAAAGCACCAGATTTTAACTTAAACGCTACCAGTTTTACCCTTTTATGATCTAGTACATCCATATAATCAAAATATCTCTCTACGTCGGCTAGCCAATTGAGGAAATCTTCTATATGTAATAAACCATTAAAACTAGGAAGTTCAGCCTTACCTCGATAGTCTCGTTCAGCACGATCTAGGTGATCGCCTCCATGTATTGGTCATCAGGCAAAACCCTCATTAAGGTCCTCGTCGCTAGCACTTGAATCATTTGGTGTAGCCTTACGGTTTACCACTGGTAGTGCTCTACGAAAATCGGGGTTGCGTCGTATAGCAACCATGGGTGGTGGTGCAACCATAGGTGGTGGAGCACCGCCTAGGGCTCGGGGCGGAAGTAGCGCATCCGCAAGATGGTCGAGGGTTGCCTGCAGCCCTTGTATGGTCAACTGATTCTCCCGGTGGAAAGCTTCCATTCTTTCCGAAAGATAACGAATCCCTAGATCACCGTCCATAGGATTTTGATTCATACCTTCATTGTTTGCCACCGGCCCGAGGGGAATCCTCGCTTTGATACCAATTGACGCAGGGATGAACGTGATGAGGATAACTACTCTGAATCCATGGAGCTTCTCTAGACTTCTCACAGAGACTTCTAGAATCTATGAGGAAAAAAAGCAGGAAATAGAAATAATATTCTAATAAATTCGAACTTGATTAATTGATGACTAAAAACGAGTTCACGACCCTTTAAATAGGGGTACCAAGCAATGAGAAAGAAATCAGAATCAAACTACAACTAAAACTCCTAGAAATCGCGACTTACTATAAATAGTAAACTTACTATTTATAAACGGTTGCAATGTCTACTAGTGCGCAAGGTTTTCGGCCAAAAATGGTAAGTGTCCTATTTGGCTTTACCAAACCGTTCTCCTAATTATTCTAAGCTCTTTTCACGTTGGGCGCAACTCCTAAAGCCTGAAGGATGAAGAGTTATAATCAAACTAAAACTTACTATTTATAGTAAAAATGAAATTAAAACGGGGAAACGACCGTCGATCTAGGGGTTTTTCACAATTTTGGGCTGCTCAACCCGGCATAGCGGGGTTGGTTGGCTAAAGTAGCTCGTTCTACCCCAAAATCATATATTTTACGTCAGCTAACTCATTCTGGATTGCGAGATACGCTCGATCTAAGGTCTGACGGTCCGGATCACTTCTGTCATCGACCGGGCCTTTTCTGATCTATCTTGGCCATGAAACTGTCCGCGACCCAGTCACATTGACCTGGGTAAAGAGAAAACACAAATATCAGCTTAATCTAAAACTTTGGTGGCCCTTAAGAAAGTTTTTAATGGTAAGCGTTCAATCTCTGCTTTCTCCCCCATATTTTGTCCAATTAAGCTTTGCATCTCCCTTATATTTTGTGCTCATGCTCTAAAATTGAATGAGTGGAAATAAAACACATACACCACAATGGCTGGAGCTTTGACACTTACCACTTGGCAGGTGATAGAGTTGCCAACCAAACTGTCTGCTTTAAATACTTCATTGCAGGTCCCACAACCCAAAAGCCTAACTAATAAGATGTGGATTGCCTCTTGAAGCTACTTGGGCCCACCGTGATATTTGTGAGAAATCTACCCATCCATTTAGAGCTCGAAATCTACTCATCCAATTGGAGCTTATGCTAGAACATAAGCCAAAAAAAAAATGAGATAGATCGAGTGGGCCACTTTAGTCCATGGCTGAATTGGTCATTGGTGTAGGGAGGGACATGATGAGGTCAATCATCATCTTCCTAGTAGGATAACTACTCTAAATTTATGGAGCTCTTTGTACTTCTCACGTAACTTCATCGAATCCACAAGCTATAAAAGCATGAATGATTCATAATAAATTTAAAATAACTTGATTGATGATTAAAAAAGAAAAGAAAAGAAATAATAACACTTTAAATAAGGAACTTAAATATAGGAGTGAATTTTAGACTTATACTCTAACTCAAACACATGACTTACTATTTATAAACTACCTCTATTCCTAGATTTCATAGTTTTTAGCAAAAACTTGACTTTATTTATAAACTATCTATATATATATACACGTGTCATGGGTGTCTAATCTGAACGGTCCATGTGATGCGGAATCTCATGAAACCTCATGTGACAAATTTTCACCCCGATCTAAAATTCTGGTGGGCCATAACAAAGAGAAATGCAAATCAAGGGAGGAAACTATTTTCATTTTTCATGGCCGATCAAAGTTTTAGATCAACATAAAACTTGGGCCCGAGAGGGTTTCATGAGGTGCTGCTTCACATGAATGGTTCAGATTTTGGATTCGCATCACATATGATGGGTTCTCAAAAAAGTTCGTACATAGTAGGTACGAACTGTCATATATATAATATTATATATATATATATATTATATATATATATATATATATATATATTATATATATATATATATATATATAACTACAATTTATTACTTATATTAAAAACAAAATTAAATGAAACTTTTGACCATTGATTTGATGGAATCTCACAAATTGAGCGTAAGCAACCCAACATAGTAGGGTTGATTGTGTTAAGTGAATATTTCAACTTTAAAATCATATATACTATGCTAAAAAACTCATCCCATTTTGTAATAAACAAATGAATTGAGGATATATTAATATTCCAAATCATTTCCTCGTCCAATCCGCCTTTTTCTGGATAATCTTTGTCATGACCACATCAGTCATACAAGTTTTGGATCACTATTATTTCTTTTTGAGCCACAAAATTTTCTTGTGGTCTGCTGTCATGGACAATTCAGCTAAAAGTTGTTTAATAGATAATGCTGTTTGCTTGGCTGAAAGGGAATATCCTTGGTGATTTGATGGGATAATGTTTAGGTCGGCAAGTGCCATTGGAAAAGATGATGTTATGCCAAGCATGATTGAAAGTTACATCTGACAGTAATTTCTTGTCCCCAATTCCAACACCTACCTCATCAGGGATATTTTAGACGAATTTGACAATTACTTTACATAGTATATAATTAAACTAAGCCCCATTTCTAACAATGACACGTGGCCTCTTTAATACTCAACGGGTCCATTTGTGACTACTGCGTTTAGCCCAATCAACTTACCATGTTGGGTCACCACGGACGTATGTGGTGGCGGGATCATATCGTACTGAGTAAACTCAGTTGGGCCCACCATCAATGTATGTAGTCTATCCACGCCGTCCATCCATTTTTCCATATAATTTACGGGGTTGAGCCCAAAATTGAAGCATATCCAAAGATCAAGCGGATCATACTACACGAAATAGTGGGAATAATTATTTACACCCTTGAAACATTGCTAGGCCGTACAATGATGTTTATTTGTCATCCAACCTGTTAATAAGTTCATGACATGGATGAAGCGAAAAAAAATTAAAATAAGCTTGATCCAAAACTTCTATGGCCCTCAAGAAATTTTCAACTGTAGATGTTTAATTCATACTTTTTCCTTTGGTGTAGCCCATTTGAGCATTGGATATACTTCGCTTTTGAGATCAAGACTTAAAATTATCGTATAAAATGGATGGATGGAGTGGATAAAATATATAAATCATGGTGAACCTATGCAGTCCGCTTCCGTCCCAAAAAACTGTACAACTGAATTTCAGATCAAATAAACCGTTGTGATATATTCCCATTTTTTCAAGCATCTCTCTCCCAAAACAAGCGACCGTCCCACACGCAATTTTATACACAGCACGTGTACCAGCGTGAGGAAGTAGGGGACATCTGAACCGTCATAAGGTGGCCCTCTCTGTGGAGACGATCATTTACAAAAAAGGAATTCAGGACAGTTGATATATTAGATGGGCAGACCTAAGTGAAAAAGAATGGAGGGCTCCAAATGAACTTGTAAATGGTAACATACAAGGCAAATGCGTCGGCCCTATCGGACTTTCGTGTTTGGTCATCTTCGTAAGGACGTGAATTAGATACTGACAGGTTGAGTAGCGAGACTCGCCACTGAAGTAACGTCACCAAGTTCTGTGGATTCACTAATGATGTATATGTTGTATCCGCAACGTTCATTCATTTGGAGATATTATTTTAAAGCATGACACAGAGAACCAATCATATCCAAAGCTTTAATTGACCCTAACAAAGAAAACAGCGGCAATATTGATTCCCACCGTTGAAACCTTTCTAAGCCCTGCATTGATGTTTTTTCGAAATCCAACCTATTTAAAAGTTAGAAAAGACATTAAAGAAGGGAAAACACAAATATCAGCTTGATCGAAAACCTTTGTGGCCTTTAGAAGTTTTTAACGGTGGTGTTACTCTCCCCACTATTTTCTGTGGTGGGGTCCATTGGAGCTTTGGATGTGACTCATTGTTTGGATCTTACCCTAAAATGATCTCTCCAAATGGATGGACGGCGTGGATACAAAAAATACATCATGGTGGGGCCCACAAAACTTGCTGACGTCACTTCAGTAGCAGTCTCACCTGTCAGTATCCAATCTGCGCCCTCTTCAGAGTACGGAACACCCACGACTCAGATATCCTATACATATACCATGTTGGCACGTCTACCGCAAGTACAAATTGGGACCCAGCTAGAGACGGTCCTGTCAAGGGCTCTACAGGACCAACTTGATATATGTGTTTTATCCGTCGTCCATCCATTTTGAAAGATCATGTGAGGGCATGAGCCCAAAAGGAGTTAGATGGAAGGCTCGAGTGAACCGCACCGTAGAAGGTAGTGGTGAGGATGATTCCCACGGTTGAAACCTTAATAGGGCCCACCGTGATGTGCCGCGTTGCTTAAGGAAGCTATGTGGGGCCTACAGAGATTTTTACGATAAATCCACTCCATTCATCAGTTTGGCAGGAATACAATAGGACAATATGTAAAAATATAGAAGATTATAAAACTCATGCGGCCCACACCACACGAAAGATCAGATATTGAACACCTACCATTGGAAACTTTGCACTGGCAAAGAAGTTCTTTATCAGGATGATATTTGTTCCTACAGTTTATCTGAGTGTTAATAACCATATAAACGGTTTGGATACCATATAAACATTATGGTCGGGTGCGAAGGTTTGAGTGGTGGACGTTTATGTTCTAAATCTTTCGTTTAGTGTTGCCCACCTGAGTTTTGGATCTGGCTAATTCTTTATTTCCTTAACTACCGTGGTCCTGCAAAACTGATGGACGGAATGGATTTTCACTGGCATCTCTGTGGGCCCCACATATCTTCCGACCAGGGATTCCCTGTTGCGGGGGTCACAAGCAATTCGCCTACGTAGCTTTCATGGTCCAAACTCGAACAGGTCTCGGCAGGTATTTTGACGGTTTATCGGCATAAAATATCCATTACCAAGGAATTAATCAGAGGAGAGAATCCGGAAGAAATACATGTGACTTGTTGAAAGCTAAAAGTAGCCAACTCAAATCAATGGGGAAATTTCAAACAGAATGGAGCAGAGAACATGAACACCTAACCCTTCCTTTCTTCACATCTCCTTTTAATCTCGTCACCATTTTTCGGTGTTCATCTGATCATCCCTCTCATCTCCTTTGTCCTTTCTTCATGGCCATTCGATCCATCTCTACCCAACAAACCCGTTAACAATCCTACCTCATCTCCACCTCAATTATCTTCAGGTGGTTACCATTCTATCCATATTGAATTCAAGTTTCAA
>JAJHSJ010000013.1:680107-750738 GCA_021015155.1 Magnolia officinalis
GTAGATATGGAATACATAATCATGTCTCGATCTTATGATTTCAGTCTTGTCTTAGAACTCCACGTATCTCTGCCATGTCCGATTGCAGTTGCAATCGTGACGTTACCTTCTTAGTTGCATTAAAAATGTTTGCAATACTCTGGTAGCGTGACAGAGATGATACGCACGCGTGTAAGGGCGTAGCTACGGTAACCCGAAAGAGCAAAAGCGAAGCTATCTCAGCTAGACGGGTTTTGGATGGTGACCCTAGGGCCAACCAGCTAGCTGTGTCAAAGCTCCATGGCCCCACCATAATATATGTGTTTCATCCACACCGTCTATCCATTTTTCTATAGCTCATTTTAGTACGCTAACCCAAAAATGAGTCAGATTCAAAGGTCAAATGGATCATACCATAGAAAAGTATTGGGATTCAACTCTTACTATTAAAATTTTCTTAGTACCTAATGCAGTGTTTATTTACCATCCAACCTGTTTATAAAGTCACTTAGAAGGGAAACACAAATATCAGCTTGATCCAAAACTTCTATGGTTGTTAGGAAGTTTTCAACTGTAGGCATTTAATCCTCACCGTTTCTTGCGGTGTAATCTACTCGAGCTTTGGATCTCTCGTATTTTTTTAATCATGCCTTGAATTGAGCTGGCAAAAATGTATAGATGGCTTGTATAAAATACATACATCACAGTGGGGCCCACAAGGTTTTGACATAAGCCAGCTGGTTTTCTCGAGACGAAAACATGATTCAGTTGGGCAGTTATTCCTCGTTTTGCTCGTGAACCTCCTCTCATCCTTTTCTTCCGTGCAAGAACGTTCGTTTGTAAACACCACACATGTGCCAGCATGATACATACGTGTGAGATCTAATCCATCCATCAGATTGATCAATCCGATTCATGGTTGTGGGCATTTTAATGCAATAGCACCGTTCTGATGGATGGATTGGATCTCTGATTAGAGTGTGCTAGCTGAGCTTTATTACAGGCGTATGTGAGGGCTTAGCAAATGGCCTTTTAGCCATATTTTCTATGGCCATTCCTTTTTTAAGCCATGGATGGACACAGGGGCCAAAGTGATGTGATCCACGCCGTTCATCCATTTTATGATATTATTTTTAGGGTATAAGCCAAAAATTGACAGATCAAAGGTTCAAGTGCACCAAACCATAAGAAACAACAATGATAATGATACCTACTATTGAAACCTTTCTGGCCCTGATGATTAATTACCATGCATCCAACCTGTTTATATGGTCACATAGACCTAGCTAGATCAAGGGAAAATACAAATATCAGCTTGATCTAAAACTTCTGTTCCACCTGAAAAGTTATCAACGGTAGATGTTTAATCCCGATTGTGTGGTCCACTTGAGCGTGCAACTGCCTCATTTTTGGATTTGTACCCTTTAAAAAATGGCAAAATGAATGGACAGTGTCGGTAAAATGCCTACGTATTTGGCCTTACTATTGCTTTGAAAAATGACTCTTTAGAAACATTTTCCGTAAACAAATGTTTTTGTTTTCTTTACACCATTTATATTGAATTGTTAATTAATGTTTGTCAAAACAGTGTCATGTTCCAGGAATTACTAGTTTAAATAAATGCTCGGACAAAATTAGAGTATTATCTTTAAAAATGTGTGTTTATACTTAGCCTTAAGCAGTCTTGATCATGAATGAGAAGTCACCACATGTCGACGTACTCTTACAAAAGCTGAGAGAAACATACTCACGGCAGCTGAGACCGTATACTCCTATTTATTGAGGACACGTATCGTGAGAACCATAGGTACAACTAAAATCTAAAAGACGCTCATCTCTCACATGACACATGACCCATACATGCATGGCACGCACGATCCTTAGAGGAAGCTTTGTCCAAATGGTTGTTGTTGTCATATTCTCGGTAGCCTACATACATATAGCATAGCCATCTCATACTAAAAAAGAAAACTCTCTCGAAGAATATATGAGATTTTTTTAGAGGCTGCAAGAAAATCAAAGTGAACAACATAAAGTCATCCAGAAATAGAAGCAAATTCTTTACAATGGGATAATATAGTAAGGACTCCAAATCCAAGAAGGATATGGCTGCTACGGAATAGGAAGACGGAAGTTAGGAACGTGCGACTACCACTTCTTATAAGCCTATCAAACTAGCACTCGAAGAAGAGCTTAGGCCACATGCCAACATAAACACACACAACCTTTCAGATCTATGTTGTTTATTTCTTTTGGAAACCATAGACATGTATTAGTTTAACTTCTTAACTTAGTTCCCACCACTTCTAGCTTGCCATGCTACAACAATTCTAGATCTATTAGTTCTTAGCTTAGTTTCGATGTTGTCCGGCGTATCTTTGTAGTACATCAATATGTTAATTTACATATCCACGACCCCGTCGTCAGATCCCCAAATTACTGAATTCTTACTTAGTACATCTCCAGTCATATCCTGCTAACCTCGCACCACAATCGTTTAGTATTTTTCACTGTCATTTTTGCTAGCACAAACCACCATAGATAATATATTACGTTTATTTTTTTTCTACTTTTTGTAAGTGTTCTTTCTTGATACATTGATTAACAAAATCAATTATCCAACCTATAATCAATAAAAGAAAAGTTATTATCTTCAATGTAAAAAGATCTCATTAAGAAGAACTAACCCTCTCTTTCTTAAATCACCATATCTCTGTAACAATCGGTGGTTAAATAGTCAAGCCAATCTTCACATATCTGATTCTAATCTAGCTAATTCTGCATCTAAGGTCACAAGCATTTAGTTTGATTTGAATCGAACACAACTTTGGCATGTTCAACACCTAATCTAATTGCACTCATTTAACTGAAATCAGGTCGTTCATTATATGTGTGGCTACGTGTTTGAATTAAACAACAACAATGTGCACCACTATTGTCACGACCCGAATTTTAGCTACCGAGTGCACGGTATAGACCCGAGATCTACGTCGCGACTCGTATACCAAGTGTACTTACTCTATCCAATACATTTACGCAAAGACATAATTTTGATCTTTTTAATGCAAGATCTACGTTGCATTCAAACATACTCATAATCATACATCCATTCCAGTCAACTATTAATAATTCAGCTAAGGACCCATCCATTTGGGATCTTGCTCAAGGTAAATAATAAATAATCAACCCGACAATTATTAAATTCATGTCCAACATATTCCAAATAATTAAATAAAATTCTAAGAAATGAAGTAATTAAATCAGCAATTAATCCAATGCATCCAACTCCTCAATCAAGTAGGGCCACGTCTCTCGTGGGTCATTCGTGGCTCGACTATTTTTTCATATTCTTATGCTAATGATTCGGTTTCAGCTACATTTGTACGGTTTTTCATTAATAGAGAATAATCTGGCCAAGTCTAGTGAGAATTCCTGACATCTTTCTTCATACCAAAACGAATTTAGAACAACATACAATATTATAGAAATAGACATACATCAAAGTAAATGTAAGAAATGGATGTCGTGCGAATGCATAAATGCATAAATGCATTAAGTGGGAAATTGTCCACTTGCTTTAATTGAAAACTCGTCAACCTGCATCTACTCCTTGCCGAGCTTCTACCATTTTGATAGACATGAGTAAGGCCTGCATTTACTCATTTAGTAGGCTTTCACTAGTATAATGGGCATCCGATAACGATTCTACCATATATACCATTCAAGGAGATCCCTCAGGAATTCAAGCATGTATTATGCATATAAGATATGAACGCATAATTGTAGCAACACAAATATAAACCATGGATTGCATAAATCACTCTAATTCTTATATTACAATCAATGCAAATTACATGTGATCCGATAACATCGATACAGAAAATCAATTCATGAATTACATCAATACGGCAAATCAAATCATGAGTTCAACTATTGTTAAATCAAATAATTTTAAAGTAAGAGAACATGACAGCAACTTTAGAGTAAATGCATCAAACAATCAAACTACTTTAATCCCAATGGAAGGGAAACATGTTGGGATCACTCACTTGTATCTGTTGGAGATGATTCCGTAAAATAGTAAGATTGGTTCGAATTAGATTTCCTTAATAATCATATAAATGAAATCATTGATTGATCCTATTAATTCACATGGTGGGGCCCACCTTTGATTGATCAAGTTCCCATAGTGGGGTCCATAAGAAGGATCACACGTTGTCCCACCGAATCCTCCAAACCCAACCCTTAAAGTAGGGTTTCAAAGCATCACAAGCTGATATGGGACGCACTTGATCACATCAAAGTGGTTGACCACTTTCTAACGACCTATAAATGGTCCAATGTATGTGAAATTACATGTATACTAAGTTTGTGAAATTACAAGTATACTAAGTTTGTTCATTCAAATATTAAGGTTCAAAATCGAACAAATCAGTTCAGTGATCTGTTAATTAGATCATCAGCATTGTTGATCGAATCGACTCAAATCGATGGTCTGTCGATTGAATCAACTACCTTTCGATTAAATCGGTAAAATCAAAATTTTGGGACTTTAGTCTCCCGACAGTTTTTGACCCTTTCAATTGAATCGACCCCAATCGAAAGTCGAATTAACAGAAGTCGGATTCGATATATTTGTGGAAGATTGCATCAAAAAATTGGGAATCTTTCTATTTAATGATTTAAAGTCCAATTAAGCTTGATGGACATATTCAAACCAATCATCAGTCTTCTCTTGATCAATTAAAAGAGACAAGTGGTAATTAACTCCATTTGAACCATCCATAGTTTATTTTATTTAAAAAACGAAAAACACTCAACCCCACCAAACGTCTCTCTCTCTCTCTCTCTCTCTCTCTCTCTCTCTCTCTCTCTCTCTCTCTCTCTCTCTCTCTCTCTCTCTCTCTCTCTCTCTCTCTCTCTCTCTCTCTCTCTCTCTCTCATCTCTCTCATCTATCTCCTCATCTCTTCTATCTCTCATATGTCATCTCTCTACTCGGACCCCTCCATCCTAGCAGCCGTGAAGTTCATGCCCCAAGGAAACATGCACCATTATCCCTCAATGGTGGAAACCCTAATTAGATTTGATTAATTTCAAAGAACTAGGGGATTCCAATATTAGAGCTTTCTTTATTTGGAATTTCTTATTCCTAAATTCGATTTTTTTTTTATTTAAAAAAAAAATAAAATAAAATAAAAAAGGAGGAAGAAAAGTGGAATGAGATTCGGAATTAATGGATCTGATTAGAGTTTAATAATTAGGGATTATTCTTATTCCCTATTCTGACTAGGTTTGCTTAATTCCAACGAATTAGGGATCAACAAATCATAGATCTTAATTTGAAAGTAAAACAAAACAAAACAAAACAAAACAAAACAAAAAAAAAAAAAAAAAGAAATATGGATGAGCACGGACCAATTGGGATGAATCCCTGGTGCCAGCCATCCATGCTGAAACTTTGTGGATGGGCATGGATGGGTCATCAACCCATGTGAATGGGCCCTGCATCTGGAACTATCCATCTTGGAAGACTTTTTTCCTTTCTTTTTTTTTGTGTGTGTACAAAAAAGTTCAGAAACTCATGCACAAGTGAATGGACTATTGAAATAGAATATCGTGGGCCATTAGATGGATCTTTTGATTATTTGGATGGTGCAATAGCCCCCATTGCTCCATTTTGCAAAATATATTATATTGTGCGCACATCTTCATGATTTGAAAAGATTTCTCACTCATTTTAATGATTTGAAATTAGCACGTTGCATCAAAGATTCGTTACTCGGATTATTTGTTGGAAGACATCTCAATGCATTATTTGCAGCATCGTTGTGTGAAACAATGAAAATCTTTCCATCTTTGGAAAGGAACATCATCCACAAGGTGGTGGCTTGGATATTGCTGATGAATCACATCTGTCACGGCATATGTGCAATAGCTGATTTGTGGATGCATATGAGGTTTGCAAAGCTCTACTTGTTCTTGAACTGCCAAGGACGAGAAGGAATTTCTGACTATGGGCGGAGAAATGATTGATTAGAGAAGGTCCGAATAAAATGAAATGCATACAGAAAATTGCTTGAAAAGGAAATAAAATGGTCACTCGCTGGCTATTGATGGATGGAGGTGCACAACGTAGGCATGGAGACCAGGTCCATGGTTCAACCAAGCCCATAAAGCAGGCTGATCAAGCTGTCAAGCAGGCCATGAGTCCAGGTGTCTTGCAACCTCAATCAGAGCGACGGCCTTGATGCCACATTCCGATAAATTCTAAATATGATACAATCTTAATATGACATTTGAACCTTTGATATGCCACATTCTAATATTTTAATCATCTTAACCCTGGTTGAGATAGAAAACGAAATGTTTAATACCCCAACCAATTATCTAAATCTTGCAAGTTTCATGAACATCAATGCCATCTTACAAGTTCAATAAGCAGAAGCGCATAAAAAATAATAAATAAATAAATGAGTGCTCATTTTGGTGTGAATCTAAAGGACAGGATGCACATCGTCTCATCCATAGTTTGTGTACGGCATTTAGAGGATATACTAGATGGCCCCATCCACAAAGCAGCAGTAAACTAATTACTGTTGGCCTTTTTTAGCTGAAGTTGGATGACAATGCTCAAGCTAAATGGTTCTACACTAGCATCATCAAAAACCATGATTGCAAGTATCATTTCCATATGTAACCGAGATTGAAAGAGGGAGTCCAATGGCTATAAAACGTCCAAACCTGAAACAAAAGAAATTTCACATCCCTATCCATCTGGATTGAAATAAGTGAGAGCCTATTGTTGAAATTTGAAGAAATATAAACAAAAATCAAGCTATATATCTCTAATCTCCCCCACAACCACTAAAAAATAAAAATAAAAAACGCAAGGAATATTGAATTTGGAAAAGCAAAAAAATAAAATGACATCTATAAACAATCTGCAAGCTCCTTTTATTTTCAATTCCTTCTTTTCTGCACATCAGAGATGAATAAACACACCCTCTTCGCCATCTCTTTCCTGCACATCATAGAGCCGAATACACACATTAAACTACTTTTTGGAGCCTGAGATAGAGAAGCGAAAAGAATGCATATATCCGAAAATCGCCAATATTTGATAAGAATGTACAACTCATCAAATCATGCCCACAGTTTTCAATACCATAACCAAACTACACATCTAGGAGTGCATGGGCATACATCAAATGTGCAGGCCCTACCATCAAATCTCACTGGATTGTATGGCTTTTAGAAAGTAGAAATTGTTTAGAAACCGAAAATTATTGATCCAGTACTATTGGAATAGCTCCAGTACTTTTAGAGCACTCACCTCAGCAATTTACAGCTTCACATGCGAAGCAATCTCCAATCTGCCACATTCATTGCCAAGCAGATAAGATGCTGAAATGCATTTCATATTCCAAACTGAAATTTTCATTTGAAATGCTGAAATAATATCACAACTCCATTTCGAAATCCCATTTTGAAATGCATTCCATATTCCCACTGATCATATTTAGGGCAGTTATTTGATATTCAGATTGTACAACTCTTGAAACAAAGGTACTCAGAAATTGTACACCTTTAAACTGTTAACTCAAACTGAATCAATTAAATTGCGAAATGGTCACTAAGCTACATTCTAAAAATCAGAATGGTTGAACAATTATAACCTCTGATCCATGAAATTATATAAATGAATTGTACATGACATTTAAACTTGTAATATACTTTGTGGATGGTTTCTTTTGGATTTTTTTATTTTTTTTTCTTTGAAAGACATAATGAGAAGGATTTTTTTTTTCTTAAAAAGTTATAATGCGAAGGTTTTTCAATCAAAAGGAAATGCAAAACTATTCCTTTTATCAACAAATCTCAACAGATCTCAGGTACTTTATTTTTAAAAAGAAAAATCTAACTCCCCTTCTATGGAAAATCAAGAAAAAAACAGATGATTACACAGAAAACAGCCAATATAAAGATCAACCCATCACAAAACTTCCCTCCTATCAAGAATTCAATTAAAAAATCAGCCCAAAGAAACCCCACTTCAATTCAATCAAATCTTCAAAGAAAACAGGGGATTCTGCATGAAAAAACATTTAAAAAGAACCTTTTTCTGTGGAAAATCAAATAAAATGAACCCAAATCAAAATCTGCGCCATCTAAGAAAAGCCCAATTCTCTAATGGCACAGGAATTATTTTTTTTTAAATTATAATATGACAATTTTTTTGTCAATTTCATGATATCTCTCAAAATCTGATTGTTTATGAATTGTTTTTTTTTTCACATTACAGAAATCAGAATAAAAAAGCTCTCAAAATCTGATTGTTTATGAATTGGGTTTTTTTTTTTCACATTACAGAAATCAGAACATGAAAACTCTCAAAATCTGATTGTTTATGAAATGGTTTTTTTTTTCACAATACAGAAATCAGAATATGAAAACTATCAAACTCTGATTGTTTATAAATTGGGGGGTTTTTTTCCACATTACAGAAATCAGAATATGAAAACTCTCAAAATCTGCTTGTTTATGAATTGGGTTTTTTTCGCATTACAGAAATCAGAATATAAAAACTCTGACTAGATTTGGCTTCCCCACATCTTGGAAGCCCTAACCAGTCCATAACCAGAGAATGAAGGTGTGGCGCGAGTAGGGAGCTATCACAGATTATCTAGTGTGCACTGTGGCGTGAGTAGAGAGAGAGGGAGGGAGGGAGCTCCCTCCCTCCCCGTATGGAAGAAAAAATACATGCAGATTAATTAAATTTGCAAATACTTAGGTGACAAATGAGTACACATCTGGAATCCTGTCTTTATGAACAAGAATATCTAAGCGCACCATGCCATCCTTCATGCTAAAATAATAATAATAATTGATAACCTGTTTCCACTTTCGTCTATTTCTTTGGTAATTTTCAGAGCATTTCCTCTCTCAGATGGGAGAATAGAAGAAAGAAAAAGGACACCCCTAGCAAAGTCTGAGAATTAAGGCAAGCAACACTAAAATAAATGATATAGAGATTACACACATCATTCATCATCTGATTCAAAGACAGAGAATACCATCTCATAAGAAGTCTCTTTCAAAGACCTTTGCTTCTCCCGAGTAAGTTTACAATATCGTACAGCACTGATTGGTTTGCTTGGCTTGCTTGTAAAACATCTGTTCAAGAAGACATCCATCTATCAGCATGCAACCTTCTAGGCTTGACTTTAAGAATCGAACCATGTGTACATATATCCATCCATACATATGGAGACCTAAGCATGTGTGCATAAAAGCATCTGATGGGTAAAATGCATGTACATGATGTTACATGCATGTACATGAATGTGCATGATGTTGTACATTGCATTGATACATGTATGAAAGTGTTATGTACATGCATTCTCTTGAGTGGTGCATGATTGCCACATATCAATGAAACATACGGGGACATTTTCTAAGAAAGCCAGTTACTGAGACTGATCATACTATAAATCGCAGTGTTGAGCACGTACAAGGCAACATGGGCAGATGGTGAGTTTTTGTTTTTATTGGTGTGCATGATAAAGAAAGGAAAAGGAACAAATTACAGGAAAGGGGCATATGCTCACTAGGAACCCCAAAAGGAACAGTTAGCAAAAAAATGAAAATCACAAAGACAGTCTTATAACCCATCATCTTCTGTTTTGAATGAGAAGTCCTAAACACACATAGGTTAGCCGGACATTCACTTCTACATTAGCCTCTCTGGGAACATGCAAGAAATTCACCAAAAAGATTACCAGAACAACATCCATCGAAGTTTACCTCGAAACTACCCGAGGATGGAGCTTTCCATCCAGCGACAACCTTCAGATTATCAAACAAGAGAAGCCCCTAAATCTTGTATCAGCCTTTGCCCACACCATTAGGAGTCTAAAATTCTTTTTCACCATCACATGCACTGAGAAGGCCTTTTCCATTGAAAATCCTATGGTTCCTTTCAAGCCAAATTGACCGCAATCATGCACTAAAATGCACCAAGATAAACACAGAATAGAACCCCAAGCCACAGATGACCAACCTTCGATCAGCCCTATGACAAATATGAGGAAAAACCCACACCATGCCAAATTTGGTGATCACTGATGTGATGGGGACATCACATCACATACACCCTTACGTACGTATCAGAGGAGGCGGTGGGCCATACCGATTTCCCTGTGGCTAAGCGAGTAACCATGATCGTGCTGAAGACCCCATGTGCATGTGCGAACATCTGGAAGACCCCACACTGGGAAGATGCACATGGACTGTTTTATAGAGTGATCCAGACCGTTGGATTGGAGGGACACGATGATTAGGCCATTGGATCGCATGGATTACATGATCGGGCCATTGATCGTTGATCGTCCATATTAGTTTTAGACTTTATTATCTTTTAGGATTTTATTTTTTTATTATTTTATATTTTGACACATTATGAGTGTTTTGGTTGATTTTATTTAGACGGGTTATTTTCGTTAAGATTCACAAGACAAGGGGATTATTGTAATTTTTGAAACTTCTTGGATCTATAAAAAGAGAGGGAGCGTGTGACCTCTTTCCTATTGGATTTTGTGATAATAATAATAATAATAATAATAATAATAATAATAATAATAATAATAATAATAATAACAATAATAAAAGAGAGAGAGAAAAGCTCTTGCTTTCTTCCTCCATCTTCATGCGATTTGAAAATACTTTCATGCGATTTGGAAGGAAGATTGGTGTGAGACTAATCTTCATCAACAGAGGTACGAGGTCTCCATCTATCCTCACACCATCTTCTCTCTTCTCCTCCATCAAGGTACTTTCTTTGAATTCTTCGATTCTCCCATCTCAAGCCTTCATCCTTTCATCAATCCATCTTTCCTTTACATATTCTTCCAAAACCCTAACCCTAAACCTAAAATCCCTAATTTTCCTACTTTCTCAAATTACTCAAACCCTAATTTTTACCATAGGTTGTATTAGGTTTTCTACTTTGAAATAAATTATACCCTACGCTAATTAGATGTCCCTACATCCATTAGATTCTAGTTTCGTTTTATTTAATGATCTTGTGTGATAATGTTGGTAACCTAGGCTAGGATCATGCATGTTCTTTTGGTTTTTATGAGATTTGTGATGATTATGGCAATGCTTGTGTTTTTTTGTCAACTATCCTAATTCGGCTATTTGATCTCACATGTTAATTGGCTCATGCATCAGTCCTGCGTGCCTATATGTCCCTAGCAAACTGGTAGTGGATCAGAAGGTGATTTGGCAATTTTTCATTAACATCTCACATGGAACACCAATTTGGTATCACGACTCCTCTGCCGTTGAGATGATCAACTGTTAAGATTTTTTCAAGGCAACTGTCCACACAAAAGCCCTTAGCTTCAGTGGGACCACAACTGACCGGATTTTCAGAAAAGACTCAGACCTGCTTGGATCACCTTCAGGCAGCGACCAAGAAAGGGAACTGAACATGAATCTCCCATTGGCCTCCAGATCCAAATTGGCCTATCTGAACCAGCAGTTGCACAAGACTGGAGATCTCTTCATCACCTAAATTTCGCCAGGAGGAGGTGCTCCACAATAACTTGCCACCCAGACGCTGGAAGAACTGATCTACTGGAGCCCCTTTGTTGACAAATAACAAATAGCTCTCACACAACAGCACATCCATGCACCAGGAGTCTTCCCGAAACGCAATCTGGCCCCATTGCCAACTCTAAATCTGAAATGATTATAGAATAGAATGAATGAGCCCACAAATAGCTATCCAAATAGCAGAGCCAAGCCTGTGAGACAGACAGTGGATGCCCCAGCCATTATCTGCAACACCATACTTCACAACTAAAACTCTACTCAGCAATGACGACTCTCCATTTTCCATTTTTCTCTACCACTCTCCCAAGTCCCAATAAAGCTAAATTAGTCGTCCTTACATTTCTGAGGCCCAAACCACCATGCCTAATTGGTTTGCAAACATCTTCTCACACCATCAAATGATATTTATGCACATCTTTGTCGTCATTACACAAGAAACATTTTTCCCAATCCTAATTTTAGCAGCAACCTTTACCAGGCATCTCAAAACTGACAGCAGATGGTGAGTGTTGCAAAAATGAGGTTGTTAAGATGGATGTGAGGACATACTAGGAGGGATAGAATCAAGAATAGGGACATCATACTAACCCAAGAATAGTCACAATAACAGAGAAAATCATGTAAAGCAAATTGAGGATGCTTCAGCCATATGCTAGGAAAGTCATAGATGGCTGCAATAAGGCAAGGAATTCTGATCAGGGTTTAAGGGCCTAAACAGTAATGAAGGGAACACCTAAACGGACATGACTAGAAAGGGAAGAAGAGATATGGAGGCTTGTCAACTTTCCAAAGATGGAACCATTGGTAGGAATAAATGGCGAAACAAGTTCATAAAGCTGACCGCTGTGTGTGCATCCATGTATGTTAAAATTAATCATATATCTCCACTCAATTTTCTTTAATAACAACCATCAAATTGTGGATAGAATCCTGATTGCAACGGATGCATTCACTCAAGGAATCCATGGAAAAACCTGGTGTGGTTTGCAAAGTAGATATAGAGAAGGCATATGATCATGTCGATTGGGATTTTATGCTTTAAATGGAATGGAAAGGGTTCCAAGAGAGATGGTGAAGTTGGATGGTGGCATGTCATCAGAAACATTCTCAATTCTTTGCAGCTCAAGGACCTAAGGCAACGCAGTCTGCCATCTGCTTCCTTTTTCCAAACAGCGGCAGAAGGTCTAAGTCAATTATTCCTGAAGACTACGGTATGTGGGCTCCTTAAAGGCTTCCAGGCAAGTTCTTCAAGCATATCAATTCATGACACTTTAGTTCTATGCAAGACCTCCCAGCATTTATTTGGGCCTTCCATTGTGTGCCAATTCATTAAATGCATCAATGTGACACCCATTGGTTGAGCAGATCGGAGGAAGGCTTTCGTCATGGATGTGACATAACTTTCCTTGGAGGGTAAGATCATCGTCATTAAATCATCTCTAGAGAACATCCCAATCTATTATTCATCTCTATGCAACATTCCACTTCTATGGCAATGAAAATTTCCAGCACGATTTCCTATTCGGAGATTAGAACGACAAAAGGATATTTCATCTGGCCAAATGGAGTGATGTTCAAAAGGTCTGAGTATCGGCAGGATAAGGGGCAAACCAGAATCACTTATGGAAATGGTGGTGGAGATTCAGTACACAAAGGCAAGTGTTATGGAGGAGAGTGATTTCCAAGAAATATGGGGTAGCAAGTAGTTGAATCTCTAAAAACATTAGGGTATATTGTTTTTATTTGTAGTGGGCCCGTTGGTTGGGCTTTAGTAGAGTTTGAGCCCATGAGCTACTCATTTAAGTCATTGCTTAAGTAAGAGAGGTATTTATGTAATTTTCAGTATATTGCTGGAAGCCCTAATAAAATAAGAGGCCAGAGCATGTGGGAGTGGAAGTAAGTCTAGCAGTTCTCCTTTCTCTCTTATTTCTTCTTCTTTTCTCTATTTTCTCTTCTATATATCTGTTCGATACCAGTTTACGTGGTATCAGAGCATACCTGGGAGTGATTCGGGCCCCACAACCTTCTTCTTTTCAACCCTAGTTGCGGGATAAAGTATTGGGGGCCTCCTAGAACTGTAGAGGACTGATCAGACCTTAAGGAAATCTGTTTCATCGTTTCTTTGTGCAGAAAGCAATATGTTTTCAACGTTATTTGCATAGATCAGAATATCTGTATCGTATCTTCCGATACGGCCGGATATGATACACGATATGGGTCCATATCAGCCTATTATGAAAAAACAGTGCATATTGGCCTGTATCGACACTGATATTTGAGAGTCGTATCAATACAGCTAAAAAATCTTCTCTTCTTTTTTTAGTTTTCTTTGTTTTTCTCCTCCTTACAATTTCTTTATAAAGAGGGATTGTTTTAAAGGAAATTTCGACCAAATCTAGATCAATTTCAAAGATCGAAACTTATTTTTTTGCATCAAATCGAAGAATTGAAGCTCTCGGGTCCGATTTTATAAAAATCGAATATATATATATATATATATATATTCGATTTTTATAAAATCGGACCCGAGAGCTTCAATTCTTCGATTTGATGCAACAAAATAAGTTTCGATCTTTGAAATTGATCTAGATTTGGTCGAAATTTCCTTTAAAACAATCTTTATAAAGAGGGATTGTTTTAAAGGAAATTTCAACCAAATCCAGATCAATTTCAAAGATCGAAACTTATTTTTTTGCATCAAATCGAAGAATTGAAGCTCTCGGGTCCGATTTTATAAAAATCGAATATATATATATATATATATATATATATTAATGTTGTTTCAATCTGGAATCCCATTGAAACGACAATATAAATTATTTCGATTAAATCTTGGTGGATTTGATATGAATTTAGGGTGTTTTCCTTTTTAATTTTTTATTTACACAGTTATTTTTCGAAAATTTTAGAAATAAGTTTTGAATTAATTTTTTTCTTTAATAATTTTTGTTATGATACTTGAGGAGTATTACAAGACTATGGATCTACTAATTTGTTGAAGATTTGGGGGTTTTCTTCTTCTTTTTTCTTTTTACGTAGGTATTTTCTAAAAAATTTCTTTAAAAAAATTTTAATTAGTTTTTTTTTTTTTATTCTTGTTATGACGCCTGAGGAGTATTAGAGGACTATGGATCTACTAATTTATTGAAGATTTTGGGCTTTTAAAAAAAAAATCCACCAAGTATTTTTGGAAATTTCGAAAAAAAAAAATTTAAATTAGTTTTTATCTTATTCTTGTTATGATTCTTTAAGAGTATTATAATATGGATCTACTGATTTGTTGAAGATTTGGGTATTTTTATTTATGCACGTATTTTCTAAAAAATTCATAAAAAAGATTTAAAATCATTTTTTTAATTATTGTTATGATTCTTGATGAGTATTAGAAGACTGGATCTAATGATTTCACACATGCTTTGATTTAAAAAATGTTTTCTACATTTTTTCTATTTTCATGTTAATTTTTTGACAGTTTCCGTTTTTTAAAAATAATTTTAGAAAATTTATATTAGTTGATAGATAATCAATAATCATATTAACAATATATGATATCAATTTCTGACATATATTAACAATTCATTAAAAATATTCAACACCACACATTATAGTAGGTCAACCTTTCAGGACAACATTCTTACCAAAGAATGGTCCAATGCACCATTGAATACATTGTCAAAACACCAAAAAAAAAAAAAAAAGGATAGATTCTTGAATATCTCATTTTTCCTATTTTTCTAATATATTTCCACATTTTTTTGCTTTAAAAAATAAATAAAAATAAAAATAAAAATAAAAACTGACTGATACAGACCAATATTGCCTGATACAGCCCCAATACCGATATGTGATGTCGTATTGTATCATTTCTCCATCGGGCCAATACAGCAACCGATACCATCATTCAAAACCATGGACTTATTTGTCGACTAAAAGGAATCGCTCACAAAAGGGAGCATAGAAGCCTTGGCAGAAAATGGAGGCTTGCTGATTACTCTCATAAGGTGACGTTTAAATTTGATTTTGTGTTTGTTATGCCATGTGGAAGCAATTTTTGGAAGACTATTTCCATCCGTAAGGTTATGTGTGATGTGTGAATGATATCAATGCGAATTCTAATGATGATGGGCCAATTTTTCTTAGTGTTATTTTGGATGCGCAGTTAATTGTGATTCTCATTTTTAAGTTAACATTTTTTATATAAATTGAAGTAAGTTGATAGTGGGGTAACTATGGAACACAAGGTGTAGTTGTTGGACCCACGTCACTTGGAGAATTGTCTGGATCTTCATTTAATGCATCAACAACGTTTGTGAAGTTGAATGGAAAGAATTATCTTATGTGGGCTAAATCAGTTGAAGTGTTTCTCTTAGCCCGTGAAAAGGATCAATTTCTCATGGAACCTAGGCCTGAGGAATCTAATTCTAAATATAGACAATGGATGTGCGACAATGCTCAGATTCGATCATGGTTGTGGAATAGCATGGAACCTGAGGTGAGTTCCAATTTGGTGTTCTTAAATACAGTAAAGGATGTTTGGGATACCGTGAGGAAGATGTACTCATCGGAACAAAATATTACTCAAGTATACCAGTTACAATGAGATCTTTCCGTTACAAAAGGGGATAAGTCCCTTGATGAATATTTTTGTAAAATTGACTGAAATGTGGGAAGAGCTTTCCATATATCATCCCATTACCTCTAAAATCTATGAAAAAACAATGGGAAGATATGAAAGTCGTGAAACTCCTATCGGAATTACCAAAAGAATACCAATCGATAAAAGATCAGATTTTGGGAGTTGTATCCATTCCTTCAGTGATCGAAGTTTATGAGAGGCTACAAAGAATCTCTCTTACAAATAAACCTGACAATACTCTTGTTAATGCCTTTGATAAAACTACATTGGCCACTACTTCTACCTATTATGGTTTACGTGGAGGCCGTGGTAGTCATATCGGGCATGGTGGCAGTGGTGGTAGATTTCTAGGGGAGGTAGAAGTGGTCGTGGTGGTAGATTTCTAGGGGAGGTAGAAGTGGTCGTGGTGGTAGAAGAAACCATGTGTACTCATTGTGACTTGACAAATCATACTGTGGAGTTTTGTTGGAATCTTCATGAAAAACTTCCAAGGACTAATCAAACACTTATGTTTGAGGATGCTTCTACAAATGATAGACCCACTACTTCTACTTCATCTAATACCGATGGTGATCAGATTAGTTTTACACTATCACAGGAGGAATATGTGTGGTTTCTCTCATCTAGTAGCTCTACATTCTCATCCTTGGATTATCAACTCTGGAGCATCAGATCTTATTTTTGGTTGTTGCAATTCTTTTTCTTCCGTCAATTGTATCTCATCAAATATGTCGGCTACATTAGCTGATGGTACGCCGTCCACTATTGTTGGACTTGGTATTGCTCAGCCTAATTGGTCAATGTCCTTGTCTTCGGTTCTATATGCAAGCAAATTTCCTTTTAGCCTTTTATCTATAAGTAAATTAACAAAGTCTTTGAACTCCTCTATCTCCTTCTTTGATTATTATTGCGTCTTTTAGGACCTCGAGGCGGGCAGGATGATTAGTGGAGGTCATGAGAGGAATAGTTTGTACTACTTGAAGAGAGAATCAGTAGGTGAGGCAATACTTCCCAAAGGCAATTCAGTAGCATCATCGTTTGGGTCATCCATCTCCCCAGAAACTACAATCTCCAGTGTTCCGTCTTTTCCAAAGGTTTCAAATTTGGAGTGTGAAGCATGCTAGCTGTGTAAACATCATACAGTTCATTTTCCAACTAGTAATTATTCATGAGATGTTCAGTTTAAATTAGTCCATTGTGATGTTCAAGGACCGACTCGATTCCCTGGTTTGTTAGGTTTCAAGTACTTTGTTCTTTTTATTTATAATTATTCTAGGATGACGTGGTTATATCGAATAAAGCATGGGTCGGAAGTCTTTCATGTATTTCAGAATTTTCATACTGAAATAAAAACTCAGTTTGGGGCTAAGTCATGAATGCTCAATGATGCAAGACAATTAACCAGTTGCTCTAAAAGCTCGAACTGTTAGAGTATGGGGAATTAATCCCTTTATCTCATAGCCCAGGCCCCACATCTCATGACTTTAGGACCTCGGCCGAACACCCTTCGTGGGCCCCAAATCACATGGGTCGCCCACCTCGAGTGTGTCCCCACATCCCACGGGCTACCCCACTCGAGCCCGGTGTGAAATGCGCATTAATCACCTCTGGTGAGGAGTCTCAAACACGAGACCTCCCCCGTGGACCCCAAATCACATGAGTCACCCACCCCAAGTGTACCCCTGCATCCCACAGGTGACCCCACTCGAGCCCAGTGTGAAAATGCCCCTGCATTACTCAGATCAGATAATGCTTTGGAATTTGTTTCTCGGGATTTTCAAACCTATTTATAAAGTCAAAGTATTATCCATCAAACTTCTTGTGCTTATACACCTCAACAAAATGGGGTGGCCTTGCGAAAGAATAGACATTTAGTTGAAGTTACTCGTGCTTTATTGTTAGAAATGAATATCCCACTAGTCTTTTTTTTTAATTACGAATGCGGTCCTTTTTGTGTGTCATTTAATCAACAAGATACCTTCATCAGTTTTAGATGGTAAGATGTCATTCTGATTTTTATTTCCTAACCGATCAACATTTTCTGCTCCTCCTAAAGTGTTTGGTTGCACTTTCTTTGTTCATGTATTCAGGTCATGTCAAGATAAACTTACTTCTCGTTCAGCTAAATGTGTTTTTCTGGGTTATTGATGCTATTGACGTTACCTTTTTTGAAAATGTCCCATTCTATGGTAAAATGAGCATATTGTCGAAGCTGCATCTATGGAAGTTCCGTTGCCTAATGTGTTTCCTTCAAATTTTGACGTTGGAGTGCCGCCACCACAAAAAAGATTTCACGCAAACATATTACAGAAAAAGGAAAAAAAAAAAAAAGACCAAGCATTACGGACTATTCCTCCTCAATCTACACAATCGGCTACTGCACCCATTGAGGTTCTTAGTTCCTCTTGAGTCTTCTGATGTTGCCAATGATCTACCTATTGCGTTCCTGCATGGAGAGTTGCTTGAAGAAGTATACATGAAGCAACCTCTTGGGTATGTTGCTCAAGGGGAGTCATCTAAAGTGTGCAAGTTAAATGAGTCGATATATGGATTGAAGCAATCATCATGAGCTTGGTTTGAGAAGTTCAGTAGTGTGTTGATGTTGTTTGATTTGAAAATGGGTAAAGAGGCCACTCGGTTTTCTCCAAGCACTCTTCCTTTGGCTACATAATACTTGTTGTGTACATGGATAATATTATAATGATAGGTGATGATTTGGAAGGTATCGAAAAGTTGAAATCATATCTTCAAACTCAGTTTCAAGTCAAAGACTTTAGTCTTCTTTGATTTTTTTAGACATTGAAGTGGCAAGATCTAGAGCTGAAATAAATCTATGTCAGAGAAAATATGTTTGTGACTTGTTAGATGAGACATGTATGTTGGATGTCAAATTAGTAGATAGGTGGATTCTCAACTCAAACTTGAACCTAAAGAAGGAGAATTGTTAGAAGATCCTGGTATGTACAAAAGGCTCGCTAGGAAGCTCATCTATTTAACTATCACCCGACCTAGTATTGCTTTTTCAGCCAATGTGGTTAGCTAGCTTATGCAAAGTCCTAGAGCACCACATTTAATAGCAGTGATGAGGATCTTTAGGTATTTAAGGGGGTCACCTGGGAAGGGATCTATACAGGTCTCATGGTCATCTCCAGGTAGTTCATTATTCAGATGTAGAATATGCTAGGTCAAGATATAATATGCAGGTCCACTACTGGTTATTGCACCTTCCTAGGTGGTAATGTAGTCACTTGGAAAAGTAAGAAGCAAAACATAGTTGCCAGGTCAAGTGTTGAAGCTGAATATAAGTCGATGGCTCACACAACTTGTGAACATATCTAGCTAAAGTCTCTTCTTGAAGAGTTGGGGTTCATGGCTCAAGTTCCAATGCCTTTAGATTACAACAATCAAGCTATGACACATATTGACAATAATCTAGTGTTCCATGAAAGAACGAAGCATATAAAGATTGATTGTCATTTCAGCCGATGTTCCAGCTGGACTCCTTTATTATATATAGTGTATCGTCGATAAATGCAACACTATCGCATGCATCAACAATATCAAAGTACATCTAATGAAATTGCATGCATCGACGATACCAGTGTACATCTTATGAAAATAGAAAATAAATAAATAAAGGCTTGGGGGGGGGGGGGGGGGGGGGGGGGGGGTGTTGTTCTTCCTACAACTGTGTTAACAGCTCCACATGAAATATTCTCAAAAAAGAAAAAAGAAACTCCACTTGATTTGTTTGACATCAATACGTGAATTTGAGGAACTCATGACTTGAGAGCTGAAATTGGACCGGAACTCAAGGGTAAGAAAAGTTTGTTAAATTTTGTTTTCTTCTACATACTAATGTGGATTATAGTAGAAATCTATGCATGAATTAGATGCATCCAAGAGAGAAAATCAGATTTTGAATGTGAAAGACGGAGGAAATTAGGAAAATCTTAATTTTCTCCTCTCTTTTTTTCTTTTTTGATAGATGACATATATTATTCAACACCAAAATCAAGAAGAATAAGGCTACACATTGGGGGCAGCCTGGTTTTCCATTTAGAAGAAACCACAAAGAGGAAAAAATCAATGATTTGTTGGCCTTCCTTCAAGTGATTGTGGTGGATCCTAACATGGAGGATCATGGAAGATGGAAATGGAATGCCTTATGAAATTTCTCAGCTAACTCATTCTTCTGTAAGTCAAGAGAAAACCAACTCATTGTTCCCTTCTATATTTGGCTCGGGAAAATATCCATTGCTTGCTCAAAAAATGTACATGCATAAAAGTACATCAACGTGTACTAATAGTATCCATGCAAGGCTTGTCAATATGCATCTATCGGGGCTGCAAGGTTCGACCCGAACCCGGTTGACTCAACGTGAGTTTGGGTTGGGTTTGATCTGGCTGTCAAAGTACTCAGTTGGGTTCAAGTTGGAAAACACCAGCCTATTTGAATTTGGGTTGGGTTCAGGTAGAACAAATTCGAGTCGGGTTAGGTCGGGGTGGTAATGATAGTGTTTCAAATAGTGCTCATAGTGTAGCCGTATCGCTATGTCGCATAGCAAAATAGCATAAATCCCCTATAGCGTACACTACATTTACATAGCGTGTAGCATCCGTAGCGTACGCTACAATGTATTTATTTATTTATTTATTTTATGTTTTCTTTGTACTTAATGTGGGGTCCTTACTCATGGCTTAGTGTTAGACTCACAAGAGTTTCAATACTAAGGTCATGGGTTTGAGTACCCATTGTGGTGTGTGTGAGTGTGTTCGTTAAAAAAATAATAATAATGTTGAGAAATGTGACAGTCGTACTGTATTTAATACTTTTAACCTGTGGGATTTTTATTTCTTTTCATACTTGTAACTTGTGGTTTCAATTAGACATTATTAATTAAAGTAGTTTGCTTAGAAAGTTGTTGATGTGATAATTATTTTATTTGATTTATATATGTGGATTGGCTTTTGATAAATGATAATTAATAACTTGCTTAAACATGCTTATATTTGAAAAAAAGAAACATCTTTTAGGCATTTTTATATTTTTTCTTTACTATTTATCACATTTTCTATTTTTAAATTAAAAAATAGAAGTATCATATAGCTTACGCTATTTAGGCTACTCCCTACAGAGGGTTGAGCGCTACACAACATGCTACCGCTATTTAAAACACTGGGGAATAATTGTATGTATTTGGGTCAGTTCAGAATGGATAGAGTATAGAGGACTTCAGGTTGGATTAGGGTCAGTCACCTTGTTGGAATTCAAGCCAGATCGGGTTGTGGCTTGGGTCCCTCTTGAGGTTGGATTGGGCTCGGGTTGACACTCAACCCGACCCAACCCGCCCGAGTTGCATCCCAAGCATCTATGCAATGCGGACTCCTTACATCACATCATGGGTATTTGAGGACAGGAAACAACAACCAGAAGAAACCGATACATCAATGTACCCAACAGCTATGCTATAATAATACAATCCAATATCGTACTAAGATCTTTGTGTAATGTAAAATTGTATAAAGATTCATAGAGATGCATTTGAATATATTGCTAGAACATAAAGAATACCAGGTAACAATGAAAAGGTAAAAACTTCCTTCTTTCTCTCGTTGCAAAGGTGAATGCATCTGTGCCTACTTAGTATACTTCTTTACATATACGTGCATCATAGGATCAATCTGTAGATGTAAAGGTATAAGAATGCATGTGCATAATTACCTGGGAGGCTGCACTCAGATCAGAGCTCTTGTCGACTAAGCTATCCAGCCTCTCGCCTCGTGCAAGCACACTATCAATAGTCTTATGCTGCACCATTTTCAGAAGACAAGAAATCAGAAAACAACATACTATCATGGTCTCCTGCTGCATCAGTTCCAAAAAAGAAACAAGAAATGTGGGGTGGGGAACCAGCTGTGTGATCAGTTACCCTCCAAAATCAGCAAAGTAACGGGAATAAATAAACCTCCGATGTGGGAATTCAGATTAAACCCTCATCATTTTCTTGTTCTTCCTCTTTTAAGTTCATGAGTTCATCTAATGCATGCTCTAAGATGTATACGGTCAGTTCTATAACAAACAAATGGCAAGCGACGATGCAGTCTACTCTTTTCATATACATATACATATATATATTGAAAGATGAAGCAATTTATGCAAAGCCAAAAGAATCTCATATATAATTTGATATATAAATGATCTGAATTCATCAGAGATTTAATGACAAACTTGTCAAAAACTCTCATGCTTAGCATGTTCCAACAGCTTCAGAAATTCACAATTCCTACACGATTCGGGACCCCACAAGCCAATCATGAGGCTCTGCCATGTCTATAAAGTTAAAACTATAAAACTAGGTAAGAGTTTACAATTCAAGGAAGATCGATAAGATTTCATCATGTCTGCATGGATTCAACTCATGCTCAACACAAAATTGTTAAAATGGAGAGTCCGTAATACATAGGAGTGGAATAACAAGAATCAGGATGGTGAGTTGGGGATCATAAAACCTGATTCCGGCATGTATAGTGAAATAGTTTGGCACAAGCAATACAACTAAGACAAGTAATGTTCACATGAGATCCAATTGAGTCATTTAATGCAATGGATATCAAAGTTAGACGGACACCATGCATGACCTCTCCCACTTAGCTCAGAAACAGGGCAGAATGTTCCCATTATTTGGCTTGCTTATGACCTAACAAAACTCATAAGAAGTTAACCTAGCTCAACAATTATGGTACTATCATGTATACAACATGTCAAGCGCATCTCTCTACCAGCCAGCCTAGTTATTGGTTTCACCACCACCATCATCATCAAAGCTTTGTCTCAGGCTCTCAGCTAGTCACAACATCATACTGACTAATATTTCATGTAGTACATCGGAAGGCACTGAATAATACTTCAAATATAGTGCAATGAAAGGCACTCTTATGAACAGGTCTTGAGATTTCATGTTTGAAACCAGCTTACCTATGGCATAGAAATGTTGCAGTATAGCTAAAAGTATGCATTAATTGAAGACATGGGAAAGGGATATATAGGTAATGTGGTGGTGAATCTGCATCCTCTCTGTTAAACACAGCTATTTTTTGATACAGAGGAGAACTTCGATAGCATAATAGTTAATACACAACCAATATGACATTGCGCATGTACCAATGTACCATAGAAGTAACTAAAGCTAAACGATTCAAATTTTTAGCCATAATTTAGGTGAAGCAAATACCAAAAATTATACTGATTTGATTATATAAATAGCTGATTGGTGCATTTAATCCACAGTTAAATGAAAACATCTGATGGTCTGCATTTACCAAAAATATGTCCACTAATCAGAGGTTGGGAATGCTTAGACAACATTATTTTTGAACAACGACCCATTAGAAATGATTTTTTTTCTTTTTTTTTTTTCAATTCGGATGTTTAAAATTGAATAGCAATCACCAAATCTACAAGTTGCAAATGCAAGAATATCAAACATCATACTTTGCCAAAGTATCAAATAACTCCCCTTCTGCAAATGCTTTTCCACCCCTCCCAAGTCTTGCAAACTGCCTCCCCTCTCAACATGCGTTGACATGCCACTTTTCTAGTTCTTATACAAGTATAGCTTCAAACTTGTACAAAAATTCAACATTCTCTACAATCCTAAACTACCACAAATGTGCATCAAAGAGCATCAAGTAGCCTGTTTAAACTTCAGAATGAATGGAACACAAAAGAGCAACATCGCAACCAACAAATATAATCACATCACTACTAGTACTAAGGGTTGTTTTGCTCTGAATCTTAAAGGGGGACGTGAATCTGTTTCCAGCAAACAAATTCCAGTAAAAGAGAATCCATCTATGATGCTTGGTATTGAAAAACCTATTCTCAGGGATCCAGTTTTTGTGGTTGGATGCTAGGAAAGAGTTGTTAGGAGATAAGAGGCCTTTTTATCCTTTGGAAAAGTTATGATTGTTGATTGGGAATCCATTTCCCAAAATTTTACAACCCAATTAAAGACGGGAATCATAGAATGGGCAAACTTTGGGAGTTGGATTCCCAATTTCCCGTGGGAATTCATAGCCCACCCTCCCCCAAGACCCATGCACAGATACCGCCCCTCATCAATGGGACCCATTTCTCGGGGGCTGGATTCCCAAGAGCCAAACAATCACTTATAAGAATAACCAGCTATAGAATTTTCTATCCTACAAAATATATACACAGACATAAAGAAGCTATGCTTAAATAACAAGAATAATATACACCAGAGACTAAAAGTAAAAGCATATGCAGTCCACAATTCAACACTTACAAGGATAATTTTGGTTTCATCCAAATCCCTCTGAATTTTCAGCAACTTATCAGCCTCTGCAGGATCCTGAATAAAAGAGAAAGAAACAAGGCATAGTTGGCTTGTTAATCTTTCTTACAATAAAGTAAACTCACATTCAGGGGAGGTTAACCATATTAAGTTAAAACAGGCACTTTCAGGTAAAATGAGGACTTGAACTTTATCAGTATTCCAACCTACACTTCTAGCACATACAATCAGAAAAGTGGAAATATGGTAAATACCTGAAATTTCGTTACAGCATCATTCAGATAGGGCCATGGTTGAGTTGAATCTGTCTGAATTGTTCTCCAAGAATCCCCAAAGTTCTTCTGATATTCATCTACTACCTTCCAAAACATTTGAATCGGATCAGTTTTTTTTTCTTCTTTTTTTCTCTTTTTTTTTGTTCTTTTTTTTTTCTTTCTTTTTAAAGCAAATAGCGGTAGCAGGAAATGCATTGAAAAGAAGAAAGATCCGGAGATCCAAAATACAACACTGAACAAGAGAAAAGCCCCCAAACATTGGACGCTGGACAATGAAATGTTTAACCAAGAGGGAAGGAAGAAGTAAGAATCCAAAACCCCACTAGAATGGAACAACCATTCCCTATTTGAATTGTTGGTCAGCATTCAGAATCATTTAGCTAATAATGTAATACAGAGGTATCAGCATGATGCAACTCAATGATCAAGAAATTAAATAGATGAATAAACTCTAATTTGGACATTCAATATCCACGGGAGGCAGATTTTGTTTCTGAAAGGTAAAAAACACATGGAGTTTATCGCACTGCTTTAAAGAATTGGACTATCTCCAGTTTTTCCTTTTTAATGTGGTTTTTCCCACAACCATAACTACAGCCTTGCATCTTCTGACCAAATCTGAGATCATGGTATGCCATAAAAGCCGTCACGGGCCGTAAAGGCTGTTACATAAAGGTAACGGTGGCAACTATTACACATTACGGGGTCGTAAGTCGTAACAGCCGTAACAGCCGTTATGGAAAAAAAAATGACTTGCATTTGCCGTTAATGGCACGTTACGTCCCCTATAAAGGCCATAATAACCCCGTAATTGTCTGTTATGGGGAATATACAGGTTTTCCATACTTTTTAATCAACATTAAGGGGTAAATACAGGTTTTTCTGGATTTTTTTTTCAATAAAAAAAGAGACCGTAACGGCCATTACAGGGGCCGTAACAGCCATTACGACTCGTATCGTAAAGGTAACGGTGGTGGCCGTTACGACTACCGTTACCGTTACAGAACACCTTGTCTGAGATAGACATTCTTTTAAAATCAATTGATTTTCAGCCCCACTCAATGAGGGAGATCTTCATTTTCTCGACCATCTAAAGGATGAGGAAAGCTTGTCTCTGAAGATCCTGCCTTTCTTTCTTTTCTTTTTCTTTTGTCTTTTTTCCCCTTATACCCCATAAAATGGCATGAAGAAGCATACTCCACAAGATATCTCGCTAATATAAAACATGCTGTGCAAAGTAAATAAAATGCGCATTTGCTATCAAAATTTTGCAGCTTCCCATGCCACCGATGTTACTTCTGCATATTCAGTATCATCTGAAAAATGAGTAACAACTGAACGCTGGGTTACCTTGTTGAGGAGAGAGAATGCACTTCGCACGGGATAATGTTCATCCATAAAGGCCAAAGCACATAATCCATCTCTGTTGTAAGAATGCACCTTGTATTCTGAAAACATATTGAACAAACAGCTTTACAGAAGATTTCTTTCATGAAATTCTCATTAAAAAGAACCAATAAAGAAAAAGGGAACCACTATATACATCTGCACTGATTTACAGTGGCACCCACATTTTCTTTTTTTAGTAATAGAATGGTATAGAGTTGATATGATGTACTACAAGGGTGTCATTAACTGTTATCAATTGGGGTAGGTGGAGATATTCAAGACGAAATTGCCCCCCGGGGAAAAAAAAAAGTGATTAAGGATCATGCATTGAGCATGACAAGAAAAACAACCTACTGGTTTTACCCTCATTTGGATCAATACCAATTGTCATCAGTCATGTCGTGTTTGGATGTATCATAATAAAATCTCAGTCAAAATTAAGCAAAGTCACCCTATAGGGTATTGACAAAATCAACATAATTCCGCCAGAAATCATGATAGACATTGTTTTGGGGCTGCCTATAAAACAATTTCTACTGCAATTTGTTGTGCCGAATTGTGTCAGATTCATTTCCCACCACACCCTCTCCGAAGTGTAAAAGTAATAAAAAAATAGCGAATAAAATGAATGTCTGCCCAATACTCAGATACCTAAATAAATCAAAATTTCGGAATCCAGGAAGCTTAATAGAGTCGATTGAAATTTCCATGTCATTGAATTTCGGGTAACGAAAACACAAGAACACAAAACACAAGAACACAAACCGTAACAAACTGACAAAAACTAAACAGAATTCAACAAGAAACCAATCACAGACGCCCGAATTCAAATTCCGCCGTTTCTTCAAATTAAAACAAAGGATTCCGAAGAAGAGAAAATCCAAAGGAAAAATAAATAAATAAAACACAAGGATGAAAAATACTAAAAGGGAGGATGAGGGAGAGGGAAAAGACCATCTTGCTGGATGGATTGGCGTTGCCCGGGCGGAGTCCTTTTGGCGACAGTGCGGCCAAAGAATAGGATGAATTCCTTGGCTCCAGTGCGCTGGAAATAGCCGAACTGGCTCACATCCGACGCGTTGGCTAGAACGATCGGATCCGATCCCGATGATTCGATGCATTTCAGAACTAGGAGAGCCGTGATCTTCATCCCTTTCTGAAATTCCCTTCTCGATCGATCGGTCGATGAATCGACGGACACCGGAGAGAGAGAGAGAGAGAGAGAGAGAGAGAGAGAGAGAGAGAGGAGTTGGATTAGAATAGAAGAAAGGCCTTTTGAGGGAGGGAGAGAGATGAATGAGAAGAACCGAAGAATAAAAGAATAAAAGGCTTTTGGTTACTTCGATCTGGTCGGGGGCATGGCGGAAGGGGACTGCGTACCGAGTAAAACTTCGTGGAGCCCTTTCTGATTTGTTAATTTTATCCACTCCGTTTATCCATTTTACCATATAATTTTAGAGATTGAGCCCATAAACGAAGCATATCCAAAGCTCAAATGTACCACACCACAGAAAATATTGTGAATTAAATGTCTACGGTTGAAAATGTCTTTGGGGCCCCTTGGATCAAGCTGATATTTGTGTTTTCCGTTTATCCATGTCCATTTGATCTTATGAACAGATTGGATGGACGCGGTTTGCAGGGTATTGTTGTAAGTAGCTACTGGATGCTAGACATTGTTGTGTAGGCCCACTATAATGTAGGTGTTTTTAGCGATGCCGTACATTCATTTTTTTAGATCATTTTAAAGTTTGAGCCAAAATATAGACAAATCAAAATATCAGGTGGACTATTGTACGTGAAATAGGTGATTGAACAACCACCGTTGAAACCTCACCGAAGGCCACAAAAGTTTTAGATCAAGTTTCCCTTCATTCAAGTCTTTGTCAACGGGTATGGAAAATAAATATTACAATAGGCCTTGGAAAGTTTTTAACAGTAAGTGTTCAATCACCACTATTATCATGTGGCATGTTCAACCTGATATATAGATATACCCCATTTTATGACTCATGGCCTGCATGATGACCCAAAATGGATGAACCGTATGGATAAAACATATACATTATTGTGAGGCCCACATAAAGCCATCCAGTAGGGTAGTTACTGACAGTGTCAGTAAGCAGTCCCAAACATCTCTGCGGCCATGGAAAGGTTTCAAGAAATCGTTATTCCCAATGTTTCACGTGGTGTGGTCTACTTTAGCTTTCAATATACTTTAATTTTAGACTCAACCCTGAAATGATTTGAAAAAACATATAAACAGCCTGGATAAACCACATACATTCATGGTGGTCCGAACCTAACGATGGGACCACGTAACTTGGTGACGTTTGTCACCCAATCAAATCAGGCCAGTTTAAGACTCCCTGAACTAGTGTTTACCCTGCCTCACCAACTCAAGTTCCAATTTTTTAGTTATTTTATTTTATTTTTTACACATGTATGCACACCACCACACACTTATACCATAGTGGGATTTCACCACCTATGGGTACTTGAACCCTTGACCAAGTGTTGAAACTCTTTAGAGTCTACCACCGGAGCAAGAGTAAGGACTGATTCAAAGATGAAATAGAGATAGACCTTTTGTCAAAGGTCCATTATGAGAACGTTGGCAGCTGTGAAGCGTTAGGTCAGGTAAAGATTGAGCAAGACCAACTACTAATTGAGGTGGTTGGGTGGGCCAACAAACCTAGCTTAGCTAATTAACTAGCTCCTTTTTGCCTAGGTTGCGACACATGATCAATGTGTTGCCTTGCATGCTGAAGTGGACAGGTAACTGGAATCTTCACATCGAGTTGATGTTTTAAATAGCTTCCATATAATAATCCCGTGAATGATGATATTGACCACTAACTAGTGTAGCCCATACGGAGCCATTGAAAATTTTCATTTCATCAGTCTCAGTCCACATTCAAGTACACATGTAGATGGTCGCAACTGCTGTACTTTGGCCTGTGAAGCTTGTACCACTTATGACTTGATGGTCACCATCATAGGGGCGTGGATTGGGTAGTGAAGACTCCACCACCTCCAACGATGGTGAAATGATGCAGTGAGTTTGGATTGGCCGGCCACACACGTACTCTCGACTGAAAACTTTTTAAAAGGGATGCAAGCCCACGTATGGCTGGCCAATTAAAACTTGCCATGTCATTTCATCACGGTTGTAGGTGGATGCAGATTGCCTGTGACAAATCTACTTTGTTTTTCAGTTCCCATAAGAATGAGACAGATCCAAAACTCAAGTGTGCAGGATGATAGAAAAAACGAAGGAAAAGGCCTTGTGTCAAAACCTACCTGAAGTCTATATGATGTTTATATGCCATCCATATAGTATCATTCATAAGTTCATTCTTACTAGGATGAATTGAAAAAAATAATAGTAATTATTATTATTATTAGCATGATGCAAGACTTAAACTTATGTTAGCTCACGAATGTTTCAACCCTGTATGTTTAATCATTATTATTTCCTGTCATATAGTTTATTTGAGTCTTGGATATACTTATTCTTTAGCCATTATCCTAACATGATCTAAAAAAAATTGATGGTATTGTGGATTTTATATAAACATCAGTGGGCCCTACCTAACTGGACATGTTAGGGTAGGAAGTTCCTGTGAAAGGCGGTGGTGTGTGCTTCAGTACCCAATCGGCATCCAATGATCATCTTACCCAATATAGTACGCATGCTGGTAATCCTGAGTACTGGCAGAGTAGGCAAAATGAACTCTTAAGCTAGATTTTAGAACGGCCTTTTGGCCGTCTGATCGGGACCATAGTTTGTGAAATCCCGATTTAACATCTGTATTTTTGAAAAACAAATAAACAAAGCTGGTATAATTACTTCAACATTTAGAACTCGGCATATTTCAGAAGCTAGGAAAATAGATGTGTTTTTTTTTTCTTTCTTTCTTGAAAAAGTACTGAACACATTGTCTCTAGAAAAATGCGTTTTATTCAAAAGATTTTTTTTTTTTTTTTTAATGATTTAAGAAAGCAAAGATTGGCCTTCCCCATTCATTAATAGAATTGATTAGTAAGTGAAATTTTTTGGCAGAAACGGATTATTTCTAAGAGGATTTCTCCAAAATGAAGAATCTGACAGGTGGAAAAAAAAAATGATATAAAACCATCATTCAGTTACCTACATTGGTGTGGACCACCTTAATTTTTGGGGCTCGCCTTATGTATGTACGGATTAAATAAGGGTTATCTGGATTTACATATATAACATGGTGGGTCCCACAGCCTTTTTTTTTTTTTTTTTTTGGCCAAACGATCTCGTGTTTCCCACACTATCCCGGTTAAGGGACCAACTACTCAATATTACATTTCATCGCGACAGCAATGAGATTCACGTGATGTTTTTGTTCAATCACGTCACGTGGGTAGCGTTGCGTAAAAAAATAATGTACGGGTTCTAAGTAGGGCTGAAAGTCGGGCGGGTTGGGTTGGGTTGGGTTGGTGCTCAACCCTAGCCCAACCCAAGGTTCCTGTACCTCAACCCTAACCCAACCCAACCTCGAGTTGGAAATTCTCAACCCAAGCGGGCTCGGTCGGGTTGGTCGGGTGGATACATGCTAGTATTTTTGTTATTACATTCGTCTATTATATTTCAATACACACTTATTTTTTGTATATATGATTTTATTAATTATATATGTAGTTATTTATTGTAAAGAATTTCATTTTTTTTTTCTAAACAAACAAGCTAAAATATAAGACAACTACTCCCTTAAAAGACGTGTTGTGTGGCATGCAATCTATAAGTACCAATGAAACTCGACGGTGGTAGAATTTCTTGTGCCTTCAACACCGATGATCCACACTCAATTATAATTTATAAGTAACTTATATATTGATCGGGTTCGGGTTGGGTGACCTCAACCCAAGTCTGACCCAAGTTTTATCGGGTTAGTGTTTGTATAGCCCAAGCTTGAAATCGGACTCAATACATCCTGCCCGAGCCCAACCCAATGTCGGGTCAATCACACGTTGGTCAGGTTGAACCCGCCCAACTTTCAGCCCTAGTTCTAAGCACTGGGCGGTGCCATGGTCAAAAGACTCCGCGACTCGGAGGAACTCTTTTTGGCTCATTGGAACTTGCCGAGTTGTGGTGAATAGGCCCGACTAGTCTGAGTTTGGACCTAACTGACTTCCTGTGGCACAGGACTCGTTCGAGTCCTAAAACCCTGGGCCATACCACTCCACATCAGCATTTATTCCCCTGGTTTTGTGAGATTTACCTGCAAATTGACAAAAAATGTTTATGTGGTAGAGCCGTAGAGGAGGGACCTTGCAGTATTTTTTTATTTTTTTTATTTTCTTTAATCCCACTTACGGATTAGCTCGTTACAAGAAGCAGCTGGACGACTTAGATCAGGAAATATGAAAAGGGTGACAGAGACTACCAAATAAAAGCCATCTATGCCATTGTCTCATATCCCACTTGATATTATCTTTGATTGATTCCATCCATCCGGTCCACTTTTGCAAGCTGGCAAAGCCTACCTTTTTCTTTTTCTTTTTAAATTAACAGAATCTGCTTTTGCAAACGAGGGGTCAAATTTGTCATGTGACGAAAAAAGATCATTTTATGGAGAAAATTTTCATTATTCTTAGGCAATGTGATGTCTGATACACGAGCACTTATTAATGGATATGAATTGTTCATGAATAAAAGTTATAAGAATTCCTTATAACTTGGTCTAATGAAAAGGTGTCAGACATGTCATATATAAAATTTATTGTGAAATAAAAATTATCCTCATAAAATAGCATTTTTACATTTTCACATATGACACTTGGGGCTTGTTTGATTTTCCAATTCACCGGTAAATACCATATAAATATGTAATAATTAGTTCCCGTATATTTACCTTACTTTTTCTGATGTTTGATTTGACCGCATGCATTTTTTATATAAAAATGGAGAACGCCACAACATATTTGTGGGTCCCACCATAATGCGTATCCCCACACCGTTCATCTATTATGCCTAATGAATTTAAGGCATGAGCCAAAAAATAAGGTATATCGAAAGCTCAAGTGGACCACGCCACTAGAAAAAGGGAATCGAACACTTGCCATTAAAAACCTTTCAGGCCCACTGTATCTTTTTGTGTGGGCCATTTGAGTGTTCAATTTGCCTAATTTTTTGGCTCATGCCTTAAAATATTGTGTTAAAATGGCTGGACAGAATGGATTTATCATATACATCACCTTGGGGTCCACATTTAAAATAATTCTTTTACACCGTTTCGATGTAAAAAGTAAGGTGAATTTTCAAACGGGTGAAATCGTAATAATTACCCATTTCAAGGGTATTTACACGTCCACTGAAAAATCAAACACGCCCTTAATGGCGCTTTTTCATTGGTAGGTAATCCTGCTTATTGCCTATTGCTTTCATTGTCAATTATTCAAACAAGAGCACATGAAATATAAGTAATTAAATTAAATTAAGAAAATTATGGGTCCCAGTTGAGACGTATTATGAACCATACATTATGCCCATTTGACCAATTGGCCATCTGATTGGTGGACATATTGAATGGTTAAAGATGAAAATATCCAATGTTCTGTTTCAGAAAACTAGTATCCAAAAATCAGAGGTTATGATCTGAATTTCAGACTCTGATTAAGCAAGAGCTAGTCCTATAATTTAATTAGTTTAGTGTGAGTTAATACAAGCTTTATGTGCAATTTCTGAGTGTCAGCATGTCAACTGCAATGCGAGAGTATTGTACAATGCTTGATACGCACACACTCAGAAATTGTAAAGATGATTAGTTGTGGAACCCTAATATCTAATCTACTGACACTGAGAAATCGAACCATTGGATATTTTTCATTTTAACTGTCTAATAACTGCCTGACAGCTCAATAATTAGATAATCAAATAAGAGTTACTGTGACATATCTAACCGAGCCCCATAGCTTGGATAGTAATTTATTTATTATTATTTTTTCTCTTAGGCACTCACACACCTAGGGCTGTACACGAGCCAAGCTAGATCGAAAAGCTCGCTTGACTCGGCTCGACTCAGCTCACATTGACTCGGCTTGAAAGGCCAACTCAAGGCGAGTCGAGCTTGTTTACTAAAGCTCGAGTTGAGTTCAAGCTAAGTTCGACCATGGTGTATTTCAACTCGACTTGACTCGAACTCGACTCGACTTGAAGCTCAAGCTTGAGCTCGAGCTCGACTCGGCTCGAGTAATATATTTTAATAATATATATTATATATATTATATTAATATTAAATATATATAATATATATATTTAAGTTTTTAAAAAGAAGTTAAAACTTAAAAGTTTTTACTAAAAAACCCTACTTGTCCCCATTCCCTCTTTTTCTTTCCCTTACCCTACCGAGGTAAACTCGACTCGACTCGAACCACTAGGTCGACTCGAACTCAACTCGAACTCGACTCGAAAGCTTTGGCAAACAAGCCAAGCTTCAATGTTGAGCTCGAGGGCGAGCTCGAACTCGAGTATAGCATGAACGAGTCAAGCTAAGCTTGGCCCACCTCGACTCGACTCGGCTCGATGTACAGCCGTACACACACCCCCACACATGCCCACACACTCACACTACAATAGTGCTTGAACCCATGACCTCACGTTGAAACTCTGGCGAGTCTACCATTGAGTTATTGGGTCGGGTCGCAGGCTAGTAATTTATTTATTACTTGTACACCACGTAACCAATTTCTAAAACACCGGCCATCACGTCAGTCACCCCATGTTAGAAATATATAGGCACGGGCGGATGGGATTATTCCAAGCTCGGCCTAAAATTGTTCAGGTTCTTATATTTTGGTCCAAGCCCATCCCGTGGACCCAGAAGGCATGCCCAAACCAGGTCCGTATATATACTGAGTCCAAAAGCCTATGGTCGTCCTGGCCCATTGACAGCTCTAATATCTCCCAGTTGGAGCACACGTGTCAGAGTTCCACGTAGGCATCTTCTCCCGCGCGCCACACTCTATAAATACCCCACTCAGTTTTCAAACAACCAAAGCCTCCAAAGCGGGTTTTGTAAAGGACAAGCTCCCGCAGATCTCATCTTCTTCCAGCCCGCATTTCAAATCTCACTGCACTTTTGCGACGATTTCCTGCTCTCGCATCCAGTGTTTCGCAGGTATTCTACAAAAATCTCTTAATCCTTTCTTCTACGATCATTCCATGCATTTTCTCCGAATTCCTTATTAAATTAATGAAAATCTACGTTTACTTTCACCTTGGAAAGAGCATTTAGATATTTTCTGTGGGATTTCACATCAATGTCGCTTTTTCAGCTTGATCAGAGAAGCTCCTGTATGAAACCCTGATATCTACTTCAAATCCACCTTCACCTTATATCACTACGAGTTTCGAGGTAAATCAGCAACGATCTCATCTTAACCTTCAAAAAAAAAAAAAAAAATTCCTGGAATTTGTAAGATCTTGCGAATTTTCAGCCTCCGGCTAGTTTTTCATCTGGATTGACAAATGAGCTCTAATTTTTAGGGAATTCTACTGGAGGATTTGATACTGAGCCACTTTCCTGGCTCAGATCAGAAGATCCGAGGTGAAAAACTTGTGGAAATCATCAGATTTCTCATCCATCTGAGATCCTATTCAAATGCATGATTGATCCGTGACAAAATAGCATGCTTCTCTCAGCTTTTGATCTCCTCAGCAATTTTTGCTGTAATTCGAGCAATACTGAGTTATATCAGAGATTTTTACTAACAAACAAACACACCTGTGTCACAATCAAGCCAAAAAAAAAAAATAGAAGAAGAAGAAGAAGAAGAAGCAAATTACAGCTATCATAAGCATCCTAACCTTACGGCCCACTCATTCATCACTGAAACATCTATCAATTCTCTCCCCCCAAATCGACCACAAATCAGCTAACAGCGCTAGTCTCCCTCGAACCATAATTTCCTTCTGGAAAGCCACGCCATGCCAAGCCATTAGAAATCCTCAATGCCAAATGACATAGACTACACTAAATTGAAACTTCTAAGGACATGGATAAAAGGATGGTCAGTGGATTTGGCAGAAGACATGCACATGAGGCATATATTTGGAATGATCATTAATAGCTTTTGATGATTATTGATAGTTAGAACACTTTTTCTGCCCACTAACCAACCAAAGGCCGCAATATTCAGAGGAGCAACATAATGTCACACATGGCTGGTTTGAGCATTCTTCATTCCCAACTTTTGAAGCATGGAATAAAATGATTGAACCGAGAACTGGCCTGATTTAACCCACACCATCCTGTCACACTCTTCATATCACAAGCAACATAGATGCAAGCACTCTGGAAGAGCTAAATTCAGCCACTTCGTTGTCCCAGAGGTTCTGAAGACACAGCAACATCCAAATCACAAATCCTCCACAAATAAAGTAGCATCTAGCTACCATTATATCGAGATCCGGCACGCAAGACAAACCAACAATGGAAATCTGATACATAAGGGTAAATCACCCCTCCAAACATCTTCCCAAAAGCGAATCTTCTCCCTGTTTTTACAAGTCAACGCCTTCCTTGAATTTGGCTTTCATCCCATTTAACGCTTTCCATACCACCGATACTCTATATAACGAGAGTACTTAGTCCACACCCACCTTTGAAGCACCCGTATTTGTTTGCAATGACCTTCCTCCAAAGAGCTCCCCTCCCTGTCCTACAGTGCTACCACCATTTTCTCAAAAGAGCCTTTTTCATCCCTTCCAACTCTCTAATGCTGGCCCCTCCCTCATCATAAAGCTTGCAAGCTTCACCCCACTCCAAAAGATGAAAAAAATTTCTTTTCTTGTGTCCCTCCACAGAAAATCATGTCTTTTCTCGAAGTCTCTCTCCATAGTTGATTCTCAGGAACTTTGATAGGTCTTCTTCATTCTATGGAATGATTTCACGTTTTGATAAATATTATCACAACTGGACACACGCAGCCTGCTTCCGTAACAGATGTATCAGATCAGTTCTGTACATCAGCTGGACCACACCAACAATGTGCTATGTCCAGAAAATTGGCAGGTTGGACAATCCCAACTGCTGGATCTGAGTGTTGAACCAGACTATCAACTTTTCTTTCCTTTCTCTGCAAATCCAGAAGCTGCGATTGTCTGAACTCTGAATAGCTTGAATTTGGGCGAGGGGCACATCCATCACCAATGGCATGGCTCACTCAATGAGCGGACTGGATCCCATACTGTGAGTAGGCTGTGAGAGTACACAGCACTAGCAGGACTTTTTTCTAGTTCTTCATTAATCAGCAACCATTTCTGTTTTCTCATAGTAAAGTTGTTTCAAAACAGTAGGAAATCAAATCGATCAACGATAATCCTCGGCAAACCATCGGTTCTAGTTGGATGGAGAATAAAGGACTTGAGGCTGTGATGAAACGCAAGCGAACAAGGGTACTTTTCTCTTACTCGCTACATGCCTTCCTTTCTTTTGATTTTGATCTATTAGTCTGGATTGTTTTGCAAAAGCAGGACGAAAATGAGGAAAAGTTAGCAGACGCAGACACAGACCCAGAAGAGGTGGTTGAAGAAGAGACTGAAGCAAATGTTGCTGGATCAGAAGAGATGGAAATGAATATCAGTCATGTTCTTGAGAGGATTGAACGGTTCACTCAACAAGTAAGATTTCCACTAACAAACACCATGCACTAGCTTGTGTAAGATCTCCATTTTTGTCCCTCATCATCTCCAATTACTCTGGAGCCATACGCCTCTTCTTTATTCTTTTTTTTTTTTTTTTTTTTAAATGAAGGTATCAGAGCTACTAGAAGCAGGAAAGACTATGTTCAAGGATCTGAGTGCTGAATTTGAAGAGCGAATGGTTTCGTAAGTAAAAGTCCCCCATTAATCACACCAACAACAAACCCTACTTTTTCCTATATATCTCTTGAATAGAACGGTTCTTTTTCTTTCATTCATTCCTCCTTTTGCTTTTGCAGAATACACAGAGAACAGATTGAAAAATGGCAAGATGAGATCAAGGAGCTGCGAATGCTTGATGCATCGAATGAACAAGCCAGTAACCGTTTGCATAATGCTCGGTATCTACTTCAGAATGTTCACATGAACTCTTGAAACAAGCAGGAAGCAGCTGCATGCAATTCTGTTCAAGTGAGGTGCCTTGGGGCTGTTTCAGTGGGCTACACTGGACTGCAATAGAAAAAATAGAGAAAAAGACCTTTAAAATCACATTTGAGACGGCCCTCCTTAGTTGAGATCTTCAACATTAACAGGGATGTGAATTTGCAGTCATCTAGATGAGACCTATGGAATTAGGGCTTGTGTAGGAGAACTGCATCTCACATGGAGAAACAGGTACTAAAAAAGTAGACTTTAGCTTTATCTTCTCCCCAAGTGTTTGTGAGAATCCATACACCATTAGAACTTAGAACTCAAAGAGGAATCTTTGGGTCCAAATGCATCTGCACGTATATAGCTTCCCACTAAATTCACAAAAAGGGCTGCTGGTTCAGTGCCCCAAACTGTTGATTGATGGCTCCACCTTGGATGGGGGATCTGAAATTCACCTAGATTGGAAGATTTTTAGCATTTTGATCAGTGGCCTACAAATGGTCATGAAAGGACAGACAAATCTCTGGAACAAGGGTCAAAGATTGTGGGTGGCCAGTACTTCCATTCTTGAAATTGTCAGGGCATCCTTTCATGGTGGGTCCCATCAGATCAATGGTCTGGATCACCAAACTCTGTGCCCCACTTGTACATCCTGGGCACCCCCTGATGCATCAGGACCATATAATCACCCCAAAGTTCCATATAGCAATGTTTTATTATATCTATCAGAAGCAACTGTTTGAACTTTTGGAGAATCATTAATGGACTTAATTGAACTTAAAATAACAAAAAGATACCAAATTCGGATACAACAGAGAAAGGGTTGAACATGCAAATTTACAGTGTGGAGTTCACCAGTTCATATGCAGCAGGCACATCATGCAGCGGATGGCCCTTTTGATTTCTTTCCATTATCCTCCGAGCCAAGGAAACCTGCTTACCGACCACAAATGCAAATGCCCTTCCCTTGCCACCAGCACCTCTGGCAGTTCTTCCAACACGACGGACGTACTCACTTGGATCCCGAGGAAAATCAAAGAGCACCACGTGATCCACGTTGGCAAAGTCTATCCCTCGTGATGCTCTGTTGCAAAGTGAAAATTCAAATTTTTATTTGAAAAAAAAAAAAAAGGAACAAAGAAAAAAGAAAAAGACACTTTAGGAGAATGACACAGTTCCTTTGAAGGGGGCTCTTGTTTGCACTAATCAAATGCATTGAGGACCCCAGGGCCAGTTCGGATGTCTAGACTTCAGCAGACAGGACAGTGCAGCCAGCCAGGACCCGTTGCCATTGCATTGCCTTGCATTCTGGGTCAGAACTAAGATTCTCATGGCTTCCCCACATTTTCGTGGATGGGACCTAGTCATCAAAACAGGCCCTAAAACAAATGGGATGGTTGGGGTGACTGATTGAGTTCTGCCGTTGCCATAGAACTAGATTACACTGCAGTGGAATATCAGGTCCTCATGCATCAGAATACAGAGTGTCCTGATGCATCCATTTTGTACAAGTGGGGCCCAAGTTCCGGTGATCCATACCATTGATACGATGCGCAGACAACATCCAAATCTTCCCCAGATTGGATGATTGCATCCATCTAATGCATGACATTTGTTTGGACCAATATGTGTTATTTCCCAACTGTTTGTTTGTAGACAAAAAATCCAAGGGTTGGAATCACTTAATCTGGGAAGTTTCCAGTGATCACCCATTCATTGTGGGTTCATATCAACGGTTTGGATCCCCAAACCACAAACCCTGAATGCAGGCACTACTACATCAGGCTGCTATTCGTGTTTAGATGCATCAGGATGCTATAATTCATAACCATTGTAATTTCCATTTATACAAATTAACTAGTCAAGTTGTAGGTGATCACGTTAGTAGGTTCTAAATTCAAGATAAATAGATGGAGGCAGCTTATAACAGTACCTGTCAGTACAAATCAGGAACATACAATCTTTGGACTGCGAACTGAGAAACTCCTTCATATTTGCGAGACGTAATTCCTGTGCCACAGCCGCATGGAATGGCAAGACTCGGAGACGAAGTCCTTTCCTATCAATGCGTTTCAATACATTCTCAACTTTTCTACACGTCTCTATCTGCAGGCATGAATGAGAGGATATTCAGTACAGACAACCAACCTTAATAAGGAAAATCAACCCAGAACCAAGTTATTCCGTAACAGTGGCTGTAATGGCCACCACCATTACCTTTACGATACGAGCTGTAACAGCTGTATCGGCCCCGTAATGGACTGTTATGGGTCATTCTTTCTGTAACAGCCATTATGGCCCCTGTAATGGCCGTTACGGCAAACCATGTCCAGAACTCTCTCAAATCAGTTGCCTACTAAATCCAATTCTTAAATAATTTTTTTTTTTTTTTTTAAAGTGAAGCTAGATATGCAAATTCAGCTGCCGTTTTTCTCATGATATTGAAAGGGGAAAAAGAAAAAGCAGTCAGTCCTGATTTAGTTATTTTTCGCTTGATGGAATGATCTTAAATATGAGCTTTGCTAAGCCGTATGCAATAAAGCTCGTGTACATGCCACACATGTGCCAACATGGCATGTTAGGTCCAATATCCTATCCAATCTATCGGAAAGGCACCACTATATAGATGCCCTAGCCCAAGATCACAGTTTTCAAAAAACATGTACAGCTCTGAAAAAAAAAAAAAAAACTTGACTAAAGTTTCCTAACCCATCTACCTGTTTCCAGTATTGGGTCCAACATGCTGATTGGACCATATTTTGTTTTGGGGAAACATGTAGACAGTCAGACCAAGCAGATGGATAGATTCGATCTTGCACATATGTGACATGCCGGTACATGTACATGTGGTGTGTACATGATCTTGCACATATGGTACATGTACATGTGGTGTGTACACAATCTTGCACATGTGGTACATGTACATGTACATGTGGTGTGTACACGACATGTGGTGTGTACATGTACATATGGTACATGTACATGTGGTGTACATGTACATGTACATGTGGTGTACATGTGGTATGTACACGATCTTGCACATATGGTACATGTACACACCATATATGGTGTGTACATGTGTGGTACATGTACACACCACATATGGTGGTACATGTGGTGTGTACACGATCTTGCACTTATGTTGATCACGTACCACATATGGTGGTACATGTGGTGTGTACATGTGCAAGATCTTGTACACGATCTTGCACATATGCTGATCATGTACCGCATATGGTGGTACATGATCTTGCACATATGCTGATCATGTACCACATATGGTGGTACATGTGGTGTGTACATGTGCAAGATCTTGTACACGATCTTGCACATGTGGTGTGCACATATGTACCACATATGGTGGTACATGTGGTGTGTACACGATCTTGCACATATGGTGGTACATGTGGTGTGTACACGATCTTGCACACATGTACATGTGGTACATGTGTGGTACATGTACACACCACATATGCTGGTACATGTGGTGCGTACACGATCTTGCACATATGGTACATGCTGGTACATGTGGTGTGTACATAATGATCTTGCCCATGCATGTGCACTTAGCAAAACCCCTGAAACAACATAAATCAAACACAAAACAGAATGTCACTTTTTGTTGAACGGTAGACTGCCAACAAAAGAACAAAACTGCCCAAGAAAAAGACGAATTTACGAGCAGAAGAAACAACTGAATTTTCAGTGTGCAATGTGCACAGGTGCACCAGTTACCAATCACCGGTCCTTGAGTAAAAAGACAAGTGGAAATATAAATGAGATCATGGTCATTTTGTGAAAAATCTTGAATGTGTTATTGAAGTACCAAACACTCGAAAGAAGAGAATCACACTTTTGTTTAATTATATTTATTTTCTGTTTTTCCTCACTTGTTTCTAAAGCAGCGATCAAATAAAATGTCCAAAGTAGAATAGAACCAACACTAGATAGTAACCACAAAAGAAGGTTTACTGAATTGATAACAAACTAACCTTATTGCAAAAGATAATAGTTTTCGGAACCGGTGTTTCCTCTACAATCTGCAGCAGCGCAGATTTTTTATTCAGAAAGGCAGTTTCTGGAGTTTTCTCCTCTCCATCATCTCCACTGCAATCTACAAGAGCCTGCTTGCATAATAGGGAATAGCATAAATCAGATAACAGCAGCTAAAGCCCATACTCTTTAACAATGAAGGTTAGCAGTATGCCTAATTTATTCTTTCCACATATGATTAGCTGAATTTATTTTTATTTTAAGAAGCCAAAGTGATGTGCCAGCAGATCCCAAGTCCAGATAGAGGAGTAGGGTCAATCTAAGGTGGACAGCTAGAACTTTTGTCAAGCGATCATGAAAACTATTTTGAAGATGACCAGAAAATAAGATCTGTAAATCTGACACCCGATAGCTGGGACAAGGAATGATGATAATTATGTGAGTGCAACATGGTCATTAACCTTCCCAGAGTACCCGCTCTTCTTTTACTTGGCTGCTAGTTTCGAGTTCTGTCTGCGATCCTCTTTTATCTTTTCTGGGGGCAGGAAGTGGGATAAGAGCTATGACAGAGACATTCGTGCAAAAATCTCTCTTGGTCTCAATCGAATATATTGTCTCTAAACTACTGACTCGGGCAAATGTATAGGAAAAGCACAAATATTTGATACATGTGTATTACATGAACAAAGAGAGATGTAAACGAACCAACCTCCTCAAGGCCAGAGCTTGTACGGTGCATGCCAGGTCCCATGACCGCTTCACAATCAGGAAACACTTCCACTAGCTTGTTGTAGATATCCAATGGTAAAGTTGCAGTGACGAAAAGATATTGTGTCGTCATAGGTACTGAGTTAATTAAGCTTTGCAAAACTTGTTCAAAGCCTTCATCACCAAAGAGTATATCTACCTCATCTAAAACAGCACTGACAGAATACAGTAGAATACATATCAATATCCAGGCATGGTATTCCTTAAGTTGAGGGAGTTTTTTTTTTATTCATCACCATTGACTGTTCTTTTTTTCTTTCTTTTTTCATGCATACATGAACTGTATTCAATAATTTCATCTGAAGCCATATGTACATTTCCATCAACTATTTGAGACAGAGAATTAAAGAATACAGAAAGATTGCAATGAGCCATCACGCTTTAGTAGAAGGGGCACGCTCCAGTGGTATTGTGTACCACCATATCCTTACAGTGGTACTGGCCAGCTCAGTGTTTTAACTAGCGAATAGCGTGTGGCGTAGTGTTCACCCCCTAAAGCGTGAGGCATACGCTTACTTCTGGATTTTTAATCAACGTAATGCTTGGTTGCACCAATTTCATGATTTCTGCACCAAATTATACCAATTAGCAATGAAATTTAACAAAATTTCATGATATTTGGTGCAACCGAACGCAACCTAAAGTAATAGGAAAGGGCCATGATTAAGTATAAAGGTAAAGAAAGAGCAGCAAAACTGATCTAATATTGTTAAGTATATTATTTTACTAAAAGCATTAAAGGGATAACTAAGTTTTATTAAAAATAGAAAAATGTAACCAATCATTTAAAACATTACTTGATTTTTATATTGTAGTGAAAAATAACTTGTAATGTGAGCTACGTAGCGTGTAGCGTATGCAAATTATCATGTAGCATAGATTACACGGGGCTTAAGCTATTTTTATGAGCTATGTAGGTTAAGGCTATGCTATGCTATGTAGTGCAAGCTACATGCCACATACCATAGCTATTTAAAACACTGGACCAGTGATGTGGTCACGGAATCCAACCTGTCCAGCAGATCGTCACCTCAAAAAAAAAAAAAAAAAAAACGTAAACCGGTCCCCAAAAATCAGTCCAGTCCAAAACTCAGGTGGGCAATAGCACATGTAACATGTTGAGAGGGAATAGCCACCATTGATTAGAGTGGTGGGCCTGTGTGTTGTGTGTGTTATTTATTTATAGAATCCAGGCTGTCCAGACCCTTCATCAAGGATAGATGAAGGCCAGACCAAATTTCAGGCTGTTCTACGACTCGGGTACGCCCCTATGAAATTCAAGGGTGGGAGTTCCCTCCTAGCTTGTTCCCTTTGTTGTGGCCCACTTAAGTTTTGGATAAGGCTGAGCATTGGGCGTTATATGTTTTTGGGGGTGACACATCTGATGGATTGGTTGGATGGTGTGAATACATTGCATGAACCCAACATCTGGGCGATACCACCATAAGGTTACGGTGGTACTGGTATAACTGGATCACAACCCTTAATAAAAATAAGGACGCAATGAAAATGTGCACCCTCCATATCCATTACTCAAAACACTGATGGCAGCATGCTTTGCATGCTCCCGTCCGCAAAACAGACCACAAAGTCAGGACAGAATGAAAAGAACTCTTAGCTGTTATCACCCCATTCCCATTATTGGCAGTCAACAGCCTGTTTGGTCGAATTTGGACTTTCCAAACGAGCCCTAAGCCGTCAGATAATTCCTGTCTTAACTACACTCAGATGGATAAAAACATAGTATTTGCAGGAGTGTCTAACCATTTAAGGTTGGTTAACTGCAGAAGGCCTTCTTGGAGGAGGAAGATAAAACGACCCGGTGTTGCTATCAGAACGTCCAAATCTTGTTGAAGGTTTTCCAATTGTGTTTTCTGCCGAAAACCACCGGTTGCAACCATTGATCTGAATGGGACCCCAAACTTTGATATGGATCGGCAATTATTTAGCACCTGCATATGATTAAGGAATCGCATAAGATTGAAGGCTTGAAAGCAAGATGCATTCTGTGTTCATGAAACTAGATGAAACATCCTGGGTTTATCAAATGCTCAGTAGCAAGGTCTATAGTATCGTCCAAAACTGGTACATATTGCCTGATTCATACTGGTATTGCCCATGAACAATCCGCTTATATCAGCCCGAAACAGCCCGATATAGGGCGATACAGGGCAACACGGGGCCATATCAGTGGGGAACGATACGATACCCCATACACCGATTTAAAACCTAGCTTGGTAGTCACTGTTAGCAGGAAGAGGTAACAAAGGAAGAAAAATAAAATAAAATAAAAACTAGATAGTGCAATGGCTATTGACCTGAGAAGCCAATTCAGCAGTTGGAACCAATATAACCACCCGAGGACTGCTTGGTGAGGACTTACTGAGTCCTTGTAGCTCTTCTTGCCTTAGACGCTGAATAACTGGTGCAAGATATGCTAATGTCTTCCCTGATCCACTTTGATCAGCTATGATACAACTTTTTCCTTTGGAAACGGGCACATATGCCATTGCCTACATTCGCATATCAAAGTAGCAAATTATGCAAACACCAGTTTAATTCATGGTTGCATGGAACATTTTAACATAGCAGGCACCACTGAACAAGCATGCATGTGGATCTAAAGATTATAATTTTTTATTTTTTTTAAAAAAAAAGGTCATGTAAATCCAGGAAATGACTCTGTAGAAAGAATGAAACAGTCCACGATTAAGTGAAAAAGTTCAATTGATGATTTGATTTTGGTGGTTCCAACTAAACAGCTTCACAACCTTACTACTATTACACAATGTTTTAAATAGTGAACAGTGTGTAGCGGGGCTTCACCTCTCTTGAAGCATGAGGCGTAAGCTACATAGCATGCATAAGCTACATGCCACTTCTAAATTTTTAATTACGGTTGCAGTTGGTTGTACCAAATATCATAAAAAATTTGGTGCAAAATATCATAAAATTTCATGATATTTGGTGCAACCAACCACAACCTAAAATAATAGGGAAAATATGGCAAAGATTAAGTCTAACGAGTAACGATAAAGAAATACCAACTTTCCGTTACCTTTCAAAAAAAAAAAAAAAAAACCAACGGACCGAGTTAATAATTTTTTTTTTTGAGAAGTAATAGTAACTATTAGTGAAAGGACACCGAAAGCGGTGAAAGAAATGTTAGTTCCATTATTATTATTATTATTATTGAGTTGATAATGTTACTTACATTATTTTATTTTACATAAATCGTTGAAATGATTAACTAACTTTTATTGAAAATAGAAAAATGTAACAAACCATTGCAAATATTAATTGTTTTTAATGTTTTAGTGAAAAATAAATTTTAGTGTAAGGTACGTACGTAGCTTGTGACGAGTGTAGGCTATGGGTGACTTGAGCTATTTTCATGAGCTATCTAGCATGCAAGCTTAGCTAAGCTACATAGCGTAAGCTATTTAAAACATTGCTATTACACGAAATCAAAAGCTAGTTAATATACACATGTATGCAAGGTGTCCAACATTAAAATCCTGGAAAACCAATAATCCAACCCATCAAATCATGATGTCATCTAAAAGAATAAGGAAACATAAAAACAATGTAATGAGGATCAATAATCCAACAATAACATGGTGGTCAAACAAACAGGTAATCCCTCAATCCATGAAACAGATGCATGCCATCACATGTCTAGTTGACATAATGACATGATTTTTTTTAATGAATAGAAAACTGCTATTAAAAGAAAAAGAAAAAAAACTGTAATGCTGACCTCGCAGCGCTGCAAAACACCGTACCCAAAAACTGTTATTTAGAGAGGCGTTAGATGTTTAATGAATGGAGACCAAGAACTGTGTCAGTTAGGAGTTAGTGAGTACAAGTTGATGGCTCTAAAAGGGCAAGGGGAAAGCCCAAAAGGACGTGGGTGGCGGTAGTAACTGTAAGTTATGGCCCTTGATAGAGTGAAATGGCAGAACAATAACCTCTCAAAAAAAAAAAAAAAAGGCAGAACAATATTCATGTAGCCGACCCTAGTTAGTTGGTTAAGGCTTAAATGATGATGATCATGATCATGATTAGAGAGGCATGACATAAGATGCACCTGAATATGTGAAGGGCGAATGAAAAGCTGAGCCCTCAGAGACTCGATCATATCCTCGCTGCATCCTAAATCTTTTTAAACGATTTCCTGCTGAAAAATCCACCATCGGCAGACATTTTCTTCCGCTGCTTGAAAGGATATGTCAAATCAACCATAGTTTTCTGGTATGAACTAGAATTACTCCATCCTCTTAAGGAAGAAGCGGCTCTTGGGACTGCAACATTTCGTTCAGTTACTACCGAATTACGTCCACGAGCTTTCACCGATGTACTCTGATCTTCCAAAACAGGCTTACGATTGTATTTTGGGATGACATAAGAATGGTTAGTATCCGGAATCATCTCATTACCTAGCACATTATCTTTCGCAATTTGCTCCCGGGCTGCTGTTAACATGCTTCCTTTATACCCATGCTCTCTCACCACAAACTCTTCTTCTGAATCTGAGCCATCAGATTGATCTGAAAGCATATCTTCATTGTCCAACCTCCTACTATCAATATTTTCTTGCTTTATTCGGGAAGATTTTTTAATCAGTGCTCTTACACGTTGAGCCTTTAATCTACCAAAACTTGCAGAAAAGATGCCTGCACTGGCTGTGGTTTTACCACCATTCACAGCAGAAATAGTCGGTTCAACTCCTGTGGTATCAAAAACCTCTGCAACCTTAGGACATGAATGCGAAAAAGGAAACATCAGAATAGCCTGAAATTACTATCTTATAGTAAGGGACGATCCGAAAACATCAATCTTGAAGCCATAAATGGTCTACACGATAAATTCCCAAAGGAAAAAAGAAAAAGAGGTATTATTCATGGTCATAGAAACATCCATCTCCAGTGCATTTCTGAGAAGGAGCAAGATAAGGAAATTATCAGATGTGGAAAGACAGAGGCAATGCACATCAGATGTAAGTGGTAATGTGAAGGGGGGGCCACTTGCTTTGCACTGTTAGCATGGTGTGCCATAAAGGCTGTTACATAAAGGTAACGGTGGCAACCGTTACACGTTATGGGGTCGTAAAGGTCGTAATGGCCGTTACGGATAAAATGACCCGTAAAGGCCGTTACAGCCCCTGTAAAGGCTGTAATAAACCCATAACAGTCTGTTACGTCCCCCATAAAGGCTGTAATGGACCCGTAACAGCCTGTTATGGGGCCGATACAGGTTTTTCGGTTTTTTTTTTCAATAGAAAAAAGAAGAAGAAGAAGAAGAAGAAAAGGAGAGAGAGACCGTAATGGCCATTACAGCCCACATCGTAAAGGTAACAATGGTGGCCGTTACCGTTACAGCCCGCATCGTAATGGTAACAACGGTGGCCGTTACGGCTACTGTTACCATTACGGAATACCTTGACTGTTAGATGATAGCTAGATGAAGCATGGGTGTTGACACATGTTGCACCAAAAGCCCAAATAATAGCATGAAAATCAAGGTGTTCCATAATGGTAATGGTTACCGTTACGATACAGAGCCCGGTGTGAAGATGCCCCTGCATTAATCACCCCCAGTGAGGACTGAGGAGTCTCCAACACGAAACCTCCTTTTCTGATACCACTTTGATGCAGGACAATTAACCATTTACTATTAAAGCTCAAACTGATAGAGCATGGCGAATTAATCCCTTTATCTCATAGCCAGGCCCCACATCGCATGGGTTAGGACCTCGGCCGAACCCCCCTCGTGGCCCCCAAATCACATGGGTACCGCCTCAGATGAGCCACCCGCCTCACACGAGCCACCCACCCGAGTGTGCCCCTGCATCCCACAAGCAACCCCACTCGAGCCTAGTGTGAAAAATGCCCCTGCATTAGTGTAACTGTCTAACTACCTTTTGGACGGGAAACCAAGACCCTGAGACTATGAATACCCCTTCAAGCCTCATTTGCAAGGGCAGGGCAATCGTCTTGAACAATAGAAGCATTCTTCCCTTCTCTTGCATCCTAGCGGTTTGGTTCATAATACTGGGTTTTTGAACTTGGGGAATAGGCTGACTAGTCCATGACATGACTGTCAATAAGAGTACTGCTAGGCACTACACTTGGAGAAGCAATTGAGTAACTTTCCCCACGGGTCGCACTCCCTCACTAAGATGCATTTCCACCCAAATCAACATTGGATGCATTTTTACATGTGATGTTAACATGGGCAGAAAGAAATCCCGAATATTTCCACAGCACCCAACTGCTTAGTGGAATGGATGAAGCAAGAGTTCATCCAGCGATTTGGGTGCCATGAAAAGATCTCCACTTTATTCAGTTCTAAAATAAAAATACATAATTCATTCCTAATCACTATTTCCCCATAACAACATCAAGAAAAGAAAACCAAAATAAAGAAAGCATACCTCCCATTCGAGTTCCCTGCATGTTACCCTTCCTATCTACGTGTTGGCGGGAACGGGCATTACCAGGCTTCCAAGAAAGGACCTTTTTGGGAGGAATAGGAGAATCAGGAGCATCATCGGCGCCGCCCCAGACAATGAATTTGTCACCGGTGTCATCGTCAATCAGCTGATAAGCACCGGGAGTTCCAGTGGGTTTCCGAGTGTAAGCAGCCCTGACAGAAAAAGGCGCTGATTTGGGGCATCTCCTTCGCTCGCTAGCGAAGAGGAGTCCCTCTTTCTTGAAATATTGCAGGGATTCCTGCAATTTTAGAGGAGCTTTCGCCAACATTTCTTCCTCTTTCTGTTGCTGCTTGAGTCGACACTCTCTCTCTCTCTCTCTCTCTCTCTCTCGGATAAGATATTTCTTCTCCGAATTCCTTGAAAGGATGAATGTCTATTTCCACTGTACGAGGCGCCGATTAGGGTAACAGCTTAATGGGCTGTTACCCCTACCATAGGGCCCACCTTGATCATATCTTGTATATCCACTCCGTCCATCCGTTTTTACAGACCATTTTAGGACAAGGTCCCAAAAATTAAGTATATCCAAATCTTAAGTTTACCACACCACTAGAAACAGTGATGATTGAACGCTCACCATTGAAAACTTCCTAAGGCCCACTGTAAGCAGATCCGCAGCGTTTATTTGCCATCCAATCCGTTGAAAAGGTGAAACAGAACTGGATAAAGTGGAAAAACCAAAAAAAAAAAACAAAAAACAAAAACAAAAAAAAAAAAAAAAAAAAAAAAAAAAAAAAAATTGCTTATTTGCCATCCCACCTTGATCATATGTTGTATATCCACTCCATCTATCCATTTTTTCAGCCCATTTTAGGACATGGTCCCAAGCATATCCACATCTCAAGTGTACCACACCATTAGAAGCAGTGATTGAACACTCACCATTAAAAACTTCCCAAGGCCCATTGTAAGCAGATCCATAAAATTTATTTATTTATTTGCTATCCAATCCTTTGGTAAGATCAAACTAGAACCAGATGAAGGGAAAATACACAGATGATCTTGATCCAAAACTTTTGTGGCCTAAAAAAAAAACTTTTAATAATCATTCAACATTTTTTCCAATGGTGTGGTCCACCAAGATTTGGATCTACTTAAGTTTTTTAATAACATCCTTGAATGAGCTGAAAAAATGTTTACTCTCATGCATGATGTAGGCTCTGGATGGTCGGCTAGGATCATCCCATTACGTCAATAAGGGCGCCTGTGGATTCATGTGGGACCCTGCCCATCCAAAGGCCGACCCTTTTAAACTGTGGGTTCCATTGTCTTTTGCACCAGACTTTGCAGTCCATCACAAACAGAAAACCTTGCCATGGATTAATTATTCCTAGCCATCTTTTCTAATTGAGTTTATAGAAACTCTTACGTTTCTGATATTATCTAATTTCTGCTGCAAAATCCACACTTTCTTCAATTACCCAATGTCCATGGTCCAGCAATCCACACCGTTGATTTACAGCACCAAAAATTCCCCACTTTAGAAAAAGATCAGCTATCTCAGTAGCAGTGAGACATTTGTTGCATTTTATTTCATAAGCATTGGGCAAAGTTTAAGTTTTCCCTATGTGGAAGGAGAATTTCGGTGTATATGGGTCCATCATAGAAGTGGAGCCCACCATATCAGTGGCATGGATACCTGAATGAAGAATCCAGATCCTCTGCTTGCCACAAGTAGGGAAATCCTGATTTCTTCCATTATGATTGGTCTATGTCATTACTTATGTTGCCTACGCTGCTGCATTAAATACAATGTGTGATGATATGGCCCAATTAAATCACAACAAGCAGGATTTTCCTCCATGCTTTTGGTAGGTGAGCTATGAAAATCTCACAAGATCACATTTGCTTGCTAGCCGTAGCACCATCATGTTGAGCTTTGGTCTCAATTAGACATTAATGTGTTAAGGGCCTGTTTGGGTGCACCATCTGATTGGATTGCAACTACTACTACTAGGGTGGAAATAATCAATTAGTGATTTCTCCAAAATCCCAACAATGTTAGTTTCTAGTTAGAAACAGTGGTGGGAAGAACATAAACGCAACTCAAGGACAAACATTTTGTTATGATTGAAGGCAGAAAATAGAAAATAAATCACTTAAAGATAGGCTTAAAGCGCATTACGATGTCGCTATCTTTAAGGCAATATTTGCACCCTACAGGTGATTAAACCAATTTGCAAGAGGGTTATAGCAAATCCGCTTCCAGAATACAATAAGTCTCTTCTCTAAGACCAAAAAAATATGGGTTTCGGCTTGCAAAACCAAAAAACCGCACCCCAAACACACTTTTACAGCATATAACCCTGATTTCTGTGCTGTTATAATTTACCCTCTAAAAACTATTTGTAATTTACTGCCTAAAAATTATTTACAGTTTAGCTCCTGAAAACTGTATCTTTCCAACAAAGAAAATGGTGAAGAAGAAGAACATGGAGAGGAGATTGTTGGAATTATGAATTCGGATAGACTCAAAGATGAATTTATATAGAATCACAAGAGATGATAAGATATCTTCTTCCATGGTGTCTTTTTATTAATGGTGATGTCTTTCCAACAATGGCATCCCTCCATTTCAAATTCAAAAAATGTTCTCTTCACCAAGAGGCATCACCATTCACACCAACAATCACCAAAGCCACAACCATTCTTTTCCCAAAAATAAAATTTCTTTTCTTCTTATTTTGAAAAAAATCCAACAATCTTCCGCTATTTTTCAAAATACAGAGGTCAGGATATGTAAGAAAAATATGTGCATAGGAAAAGGTGTCTTATAGACTTGAACCTTCACTTAGTGTAAACAAATCAAAGTTGAACCAGAATCATTAGTGACCATGGTCTTGAACTAAGTATTTTATATGACACAACCGGACATGTTACACACACATATATTTCAATTGTCATGTGATCTAAAATTGCAGCACATTAATGGTCTTGTGCTTTGTCTTGGATTCATGAGTTCATGAGAGTAGTCAAAACTCTCGAACATCAGGAAGCGGCCCACTTCCAATACTCATATAGGTGAGTCCTTATGAATGCCCCTGTAACTATAACACCTCTTTTTTTCTTTTTTCTTTTTCTTTTTTTCTTTTTTCACATGCACACACACTCACACTAGTGAAATTTCACCACTTATGGATACTTGAACCCTTGACCGGGTGTTGAAACTCCCGAGAGTCTACCACCCGAGCAAGAGTAAGGATCCTAACTATAACACCTTTGAAATGACTCATTAAAAGCAACAACTTATTATCTTTTTTATCATTATAGGTACTCAGCACTATATATACATCCAGGAATGAGACAGATAGAAAACGTACAGTGCTGCTTCAGACACTTTATGTGAGGTACTTTATCCATTGATCCTATTAACTTAGATTGGATTTCCCTCATCTGGTGTCTGTAAAATTGGATTAAGTCTCATTCCTCTTGATGTTCTACTGACAACATCCCTAGCTCACTAGTTCCTTGGTGAACGGGTCCGCTAGATTCTGGATAGATCGTACATATTGTATTGTTATAACACCGTCACCAATTAGTTGCCGCACAAAACTATGTCTTAGACTGATATGTTTGGATTTTCCATTATAAGTCTTGTTATATGTCTTTGATAGTGTTGCTTCACTATTACAGTATATAGAGACCGGTGGTAAAGGCCTTACCAATAATGGTATTTCTAATAATAGGTTTCTAGCTGTCAAAGCTATGAATTCAGATTCCATTGTTGAGTGAGATATGCAAGTTTGTTTCTTGGATCCTCAAGAAGTGACAGCTCCTCCAAGTGTAAAAATTCATCCACTGGTAGACTTGGATTCATTAGAATCAGTAACCCAACTTGTATCACTGTATCCTTTAAATACACTAGGGTAACCAGAAAAATGTAAACCATAACTAATAGTTCTTGATTATCTCCCACTAATTCGTAGGAATTGAACATGTTATAATTTCTACAAACATGTCTCGTAACGTCAGAATCTACCCACCATTCAACATTCTCATTTACCATATTAACTTCAGATACGACAGCTGTCAGATTCATGTCTTCCGTCATATTGACTTGTCGTTTCTTTTCTTGCATTTTCTTTTTATATTTTTGGCAGTCTTTCTTAAAATGACCAGGGATTTTGCAAAAGAAGCATGAACCCTTTTTAGATGTGTTCTTTTTAAACCCTTGGTTATTAGGTTTGATCCTATCATCTTTCTTGAAAGGTAGCTTATCCGATTCTCAATTCACACTATTCTCGACTATATTAGCATTACTTAAGGCCTCCTGTTGTTCTTCCCTTTTGTCACAGAGTCTATATTCTTCTTCTATTCGAAGAAACATTAGGAGGTCCTCCAAAGACATTTTCTCTCTCTGTTTTTTTTTTCCAATGATTTTCTAGTATCCTTCCATTTAGGTGGAAGTTTAGCAATAATTGTAAATACTTGCAAGGATTCGTCGAGATTAGTGTCATCGGCAATAATCTGTTGGATGATGACTTTTAACTTATGTATTTGATCAAGGACAGGTTTTTCATCCAATATTTCGAATTATAAAACACTGACTTATAAGGAATTTTTTGTTGCCTTCATCCTCTAATGTGTATTTGATGAGCAATGTCTGCCACAAATTCTTAGCATCTTCTTTTGATGGTAAATAGCGTATAACGAGTCAGAAAGAACGTTGAAGATATGACCTTTGCATAGGTAGTCATTACGCTCCCAATTTTGTCTCTTTTGAATTTGTTCTAACGTATTATTGTCAGATGGTGGTGAAGGAGGATCTTGAGTGAGCACGTAATCCAACTTGAGTGATGTGAGGAAGAAATGGACCCTCGATTACCATCGAAGAAAATTTGAGCCGTCGAACGGTGTAATTCGAACAAAGTCAGGATGACCCATAAAAGAGGGCATAATATCGCCTTAAATTTGTTATGATTGAAGGCGGAAAATAGAAAATGAATCACTTAAAGATAGGCTTAAGCCACGTTACGATGTCGCTATTTTTAAGGCAATATTCGCACCCTACTAGTGATTAAACCAATTTGCAAGAGGATTACAGCAAATCCGCCTCCAGGATACAATAAGCCTCTTTTCCAAGACCGGAGAAATGTGGGTTTCGGCTTGCAAAACTGAAAAACTGCACCCCGAACATACTTTTAAAGCGTACAACCCTGGCTTGTGTGCCGTTACAATTTACCATCTGAAAACTGTTTGTAATTTACTACCTGAAAATTATTTACAGTTTAGCGCCTGAAAACTGTATCTTTTCATCAAAAAATGCTCCATTTACCAAGAGGCATCATCATTCACACCAACAATCACCAAAGCCACAACCATTCTTTTCCCTAAAATAAAATTTCTTTTATTCTTATTTTGAAAAAAACCTAACACATTTCATTATGAATAATATAAAGCATTATCAATTCCTGATTAAGCTGATCATTTTCAATTCTATTCACTTCTGCATCCAAACGTGGCCTGATGGGAGAATATGAGCAACTGCAACCTAGAAATATAACATTAGACAGATTGCTAGCTAAACAAATTACTTCAATTCTTCATAATAATAATAATAAACTGCTGTTGGCATGTGCTGAAGAAAATGATCTTCAGCAGCCTTGCACATCAGCACACCTTCAAACATGTTAGCCTGTATCAACTCATGCTAGAAAATTGGGTACCATGTCTACAGCCTTCAAAGCCATGAGCTCAAAGAGGCCAAGAACTGAAAACATCTCACGTTTGCATTAAACTAGGATGGTGGTTGTTGTGTGAAACGGAGGATATTTTTTAGATTTGCTGTAGCAGTAGAAGCACTCTGTTGAAGAAGCCGTAGGGTCGCTGGACGGGACCAATTACAACCACGTCGCTATGTTTAGAACTAATTCTACCCCACAATGGTACAAAGGTTCTACAGTAGGGCAGTCCCTAAGATTAAACAACCCACCTTGGAACTGCACTAGACTCTAGTTGCACAATATAATCAAAAGAATATGAGAGAGAGAGAGAGAGATTTTCTTTGCTACCATTTATATATAGAGTAGAGATTTTCTTTTTTGTAATGGTTCTTGCATCAAGGACAAAAACATTGCAATTATTAAATAAAACCATTACACAATTAAAATAAAAACCGTTACATGAATTTGATTTTGAAATCCCCATTAAAAAATATACACATGGCAAGGGACATAACCACACCCACAAACGCACCCATCAACTGCAACCCGGCTTGGTGTGCATGTGCGAAAATTGCATAGGGCACGCCCACTCCCATGCTCCTCAATGGATAGTCTCTAGAAGGGGAGGGGCGCAAGCCTGTAAAGAAGCACAATTTCAAGGTGATTTCAATCTCTTCCCTATCCAAGATGAGACAAAACCAATGTTGTCACATGTGATCGTATACGCCATTTTGATAGCATGTACTGGTTACGACCATTGGGCATTAATGCAGTCACACATGCATAAGTATGCAATTATGGCATAATTTTCAAAATCAAACTCACATCAATAAATTTCTAGTTTAAATTATCTTTGTTCAAAATCACATGGGAAAATTTCTCTGTTGTTTTTTAACATTTTTTAATATACATTTTAGTACTTGTTAGTTGATTTGTTATAGTCTAATAGTCTAATAAATATTACAAAATTTTAATGAAATTAGTAATAAAGCTATAAAAGACAATTCCCTACGCTTGTAATTCTTTTACATATTATAGTCTAATAAATATAACAAAATAATGAAATTAGTAATAAAACTATAGAAGACTATTCCCTATGCTTGTAATATATTTACATAATTTTTCTATTTTCCTTGATTTTTGCAATAGTTTTTATCTTTTTCCAAATAAAAAAAATAAAAAATGGAGGCTGTGCGATGGCATATGTGATTGTCATTGCATATGCGCACAGCCCCGTTGGATTGCATTAGATCGCTTATGCCATTTGAAAACAATGGAAAAAACACCTCCATATATGTTTTGAAACAACTCTAAACACAACAAAAGCAACATCACTCATATGCTGATAAGCACAGCAAGTTAACCTCTTTTAGATTTGCTTTTCTGGATATGCTCGGTTTCTGTCCCTTGGACAAAGATTGGTGGAATGAAATTCATATGCTTCAATTGAATAGTTCCAAATCCTATTGGGATTCCCAAAATACGGAAGCTACAAACAAGATCAGCTTCAAGAAGTGTCTATGGATTAAGAAGAAATAGTGCATCAGAACAGTGATAGAGAGGCTGTCTCAGAGGCTCTGGAAAGTTAAAAGGCCAGGAAATGAATTGAGGAAACACCACTCTTTTATTGAAGTCAGAAATCTATTCTATTTCTCAGGATTTTTTTTTTCAAAGATTCTCAGGAAATATTTGAATACAACAGAACCGGTTCTTCAGGAAGCCACCGTGGACTATATCTATGAGGAATGCCAATATTACATCAAATACACAGTAGGAATAATTGTACAAAACCGGCTCAAGCAAAGCGGCTTGCCCTGCAGTTGAAGAAGTACCCTCACTTCATGCATTATTCATCACCCATAGCCAGTTCCAGCGCATAGTCATCCCTTTCCTGCAACAAGTGAATAAACAGAGCATAAAATCATGAACTTTCCTGGTGAGTGATTTTTGACAGTATTAACCATTAAGGAAGGATCTTATGGAACCAAAAACAAAAATAAGAGGACAAGGCTATTTTGTAGCAATAGCTTGGCAGCCCCCCCCCCCCCCACACACACACACACACATTTTCTTTATTTTCAGAAGGCTGGGCTCGATAACTTACAACAGGTCCTCGGGCGAAATATCTTCCAAATTGAAGCCAATATACCTGCACATCCACATGAATTCAAATTCAATTAACTTAAAACAGGTATCAACATGAAGTTTATTGGAATGTGGTTTTCGTTTTTTCTTTTCTTTTCTTTTCTTTTTTTCCTTGATAGGTAAGCTGTGCTCGAACCTGAGACCTCAATGTTGAAATGCTAGGCCTCAATGTTGAAAGTTGAAACGCAGGTGTTTGGCAATGTGAATATTATGGAAATGAGAAGGTTTTCCAAGGAAACCTACTTTTTCCCCATTTGCGTAAAGGAGTAGAGTCAGAACTCAATTTCCACATCCAAGTTTTTACTCAAAAGCTGTGGATATTGATATCAAGCTGCTGCATAGATTCCCGAGGCTTTGAGAGACACCTCATGATGTTTAAACGTTGACCTTATAATATTTTCCATGGAAAATTGCACTCCAAGCCAAGCAACAGAATTACCATTGGAATCTGCAGTTTTCCATTTCCTAAGGATTCCATGTTGGCTTTCCAGGTTGACATTTTAATTTCCTCCATCCAAACACCCACAAATGGAACTGTTTAAAAGTTTTGGATGTTTTTTCTCTATGCAAAATGTTGTGGTGTCAATTTGGATTTTACCTCATCTTCATCTTGAGTTTCAACTTCAATATCAGAAGATGGGAAGCCCACACACAGAAGAGCGTAGCCCTGAAATGAGAAGGAACATACAAAATTGATATTTCATTAATTTTCAAGACACTCAAAGAAAGATTAAGTGCTGACTAACAGAGTCACATGTAAAGTGGCTTGTAAATGTTTGGAGTTTCGTGCCAGTAGCTTCCTATAACATTCTACTAAGATTAGTGGAATAAAAAACATAATAAACTGCCAGTTATTTGCTGGCCCCAGTAAAGTGTCCACACCAAAACCAAAGGTAATTCATGGGATTTTAAAATTTTAAATATGAATTATACAACAGCCCATACGGAGAAGCAAGGGAAGATGATTCCTCATCTTCGAGGAAAATTCCCTACGCAAATGTGATGCATTAATGAATTGAATTGCAATTATTTCTATAATGAGGTGGAAATAACCAAATAAAAGCTTCCTCCCTATCATTCATGTTGAGGGTGTGGGGCTGTGGGCTCCAACGTTGCAATTATGTTCCTTTCAAGTTGGACTAGAAAGAAAAGTAGCTGCATTCTGAGGGCTAATTATTTTGACGACTGTAGTAAACAGCATTTTGCTATTTCTTTGATGGGATCAAATGCTCGCAACTCAATGTGCTTGTGCATCCAAACGCAGATTCAATTGCTGGGAGAAACCCATTACCCAGTTCTATTTTAAATGCATGGCAAACAAGGGAAAGGAAAACAGCTTCCACAACTGGACCCTAACAAGGAATGAGATTCCGACAGAAAGAGTTCAATTCATGATATGTAAGACAGAAGACGATGAGTTATCACCCAATCATGTTCAGAGGGACTCAATAGAAGCATGAAATCATGACAACCTTAGATTTTAGTTCAGCAGATATTCCAAGGGCCTCAGGCTGTCTTATTTCTCCAGATTTCACTCGAACAGCACAGCTAGTACAGCAACCTGTTAAAATGAAATGCATCCACTATCATTCTCATTCATCATCAAGAGAACAAGGTTATAACTAGTGAAGAATTATAGGATCCCCAAGCTGATGATCTGCACAGTGTACACAGATTTTAAGTTTGTAAAAGTGGGGCCCAAGTTTTAGTGATCGAGACTGTTGGCCTGGTGCGACTCACTATGGATGGAACTTGCCCAAAGATCACCCAGATTAGATGACCTTATGAATCGATATTGGGCCTAGTTTCAGTTGAATGTGGACTGTCATGATTAACGATGGAATTGTCTTATCAAGGAGATTTTGTGTTCATGGTCCATCCATGGTGGGTCGCAACAAACATACAGTCTGGATCATTAGACCATGGGCCCCACCAGTAAAACTAAAAAACTAAAAACCCCCACTATGGATGGAACATGCCCAAAGATCACCCAGATTGAAAAACCTTAGGGGTCATTTGGATGGTGGTAAATGAGGCTAGTTGTAAATGATTTACTAGTAAATCATTTACAACTTGCGTTTGGATGCCTTGAAATGCTTGTAAATCATTTACTACTTGAAAATGATTTACCACCTTTCCCCCCTTTTCATTTGCTAGCAAAAAGCTGGGATTTCATTTGTTAGCAAATTATTTACCAGCAAGAAGCCTCCAATGGCTCTTTTTTCTAAAGGCTAGGAGGTATGCACCTCACTCTCTCCATTGTATCCGAGAACTCCAATCTCTCTCTCTCTCTCTCTCTCTCTCAACAGCAGCAGATCTTGCTACCAGCCTTATAAAAGAGCATGTGAATTCGTGGGCCCACTTCTATGGCTCACCTACTACTTGGTTTTATGTGAGGATCAACCATAAGCTTTAATGAGATGGGCTTAACCCAATGATCCACTTAAAATCCACTCTTATATGCCATTTGAATGTTTTTTAATGAATTAATTCTCTAAACTATCTCAGGTGTGAATACATAATTACAAGACATAAACCATTTACAGGCTATCTAAACACCGTAAAAGATTTACTAGTAAATCATTTACAACTTAAAGCCAAACAAACACGCTGTAAATCATTTACAACTTGAACCATTTACCACCATCCAAACGACCCCTTATGAATCAATATTGGGCCTAGTTTCAGTTGAATGTGGACTGTCGTAATTAACGCCGGAATTGGCATATCAAGAAGATTTTGTGTTCATGGTCCATCCATGGTGGGTTGCAACAAACATACGGTCTGGATCACTAGACCATGGCCCCACCATAAGAAATAAGAAAAAAAAAGACAAAAAAACTACAAACCCACATACATTCTGCAGACATATCTCACTGGAAGTAAACATGAATAAGTATCACCAACATGGGTGTGAACTTATGTCATCTTTGGTACAATTCGAAATTTTAAGAAACCATAGAAAAATGCTAAGAAAGCATTGTCGGCATCTAATTAACTTACCATGCCTACAAGCAAACGGCAGGGATATGTTCTGAGCTTCTGCAGTGTGTAAGATGTATTGATCCTGCAATTGAATCCAAAAACACATGTTGATAGTATCAGCCATTTAATTGGAAAATACATGAAGAAACAAAGAAAGAATGCAAGAAGGCTTTTGTAGTGATGATAAGGTATTTATACATATTATACAGTTGGTGGCCTGAATTACTGCCATTTTAATTGGATCAGCATTCCATCCAAACAGGTAGGACCCATATTACATTGATCCAAGCTGTCCATATAGTGGGCCATCCGTGAACAGGAGATGGACACCCTCATTGAATCACTCCATCAGTCTGATCAGCAGACTTTATCCTATTACATGTGGTCGTTTGGCTTCTTTTTACCCATCCATTTCGTGTCAATTTATTGGATGGACAGGATTGCCCGACGAGGAAGGCTTTTTCAGCTTCGCCCATCCGTGGTGGGGCCCACTAGATCAATGGCCGGGATCACTGAAAGGACGGAAACAATAGTACCTAATCGCAGATTCGAATTTAAAAAAAAAAAAAAAACACAAATGTGCATAAATAACACAAAAACCCACTAAAACCAAGATAATTAGAGAGCCTAAAAAACCAACAAAATATCAGAAAAACCAGAGAGAGAGAGAGAGACCTCAGGAACGAGGAAGCTATGAGAGACGCCTCGCTGTCGGTCGTGAACGGTGACACTGTGAATGGGAGTTTGGGGAATGGAAGGAGAAAATGAATTAGGATCAGAGATTGGAGCGGCGGTTCCAAGCTCTGCTTTTATGGTTCCGATTCGGAGAGAGCATGCTCTGTTTTGGGTCTTCTTCTGCAGCTGCAATCCCTTGCTTTTTTTATGAGAAGAAGAGCATAAATAAGACCAGCTGCTTGCTAATTCCATCCTCTCCCGATTCTTCTCTGCTCTACTCTTCTCTCTACACCACCATTTCCTCTCTCTATCTCTCTCTCTCTCAGCTGCCAATGCTATCCGCAACTGGATAACATTTTCAGTCTTTCGATCTCTCTGCTCTTTTGGGGCACTTTGAAAATGTCCACGTGGCACACAACTAACTCAGATTAAACCGTCTAAATTGTTGTGGTCCACTACTTGGATGGATGATACCCCAAAATGGCCACTAAATTGGATCACCCATTTGATCGATTGGCGTATATCTTTGGACGGTTGAAATGAAATATAATCAACAGTCTGAATTCAGAATATATGTGTACATAAAGATCAGATGTCAGGATTGTTCTACCAAATATGATTTTATGTGATAATTTACCTATTCACAATCTGCAATTTGGACGGTTTACATTGATTTAATGTACGCTGCCTTTAGTGTACAATTTTTGGAGCCATTGCGGATCAGGCATCACGCTCTGCCAGAGTATAAAACAACCTCCACCCCTTAACGCACGTGACATGGTGGGACCCGCACTTGTATTTCGTGGGTCCGTTTGCATGAAGAATCAATGGTAGGTCTCATCTAAGGTGTCAAAAGGGGTGCTTTTGTCTGATCTGGGCTAAGCCCTACTCCAAATGAGTCAGGACTTCTTTGACCCGGTTTTGGATATGGCTCATGTACGGCCCGCAAGTAGGCCAATTTCAACACGACTTGAGTCGAGACTCACTCGGAGCCGGAATGGATATAGGCATTAGGCAGGGACGTTGGCTTCCTACTCTCTCTCAATGGAGATGGGGAGTCTTGATCCAGGCCGTCAACCTAGTAGCTTCTGTCCGTAGAAGGCCACTGGACAGGCAATCCTAAATCCATGGATGGGGGTCTTCAATGGACAGTCAGAAAAAGCAAATGAATTAATCAGGAGAAACCAACGGTTAGGATGATCAGTGTGGTGTTATATTCAGCTAATGATACAGCTTCCCCACCTGCCACAGGCAACAAGCACCCAAGGGTGGCGACGGGTCAGGTCGAGTTGGGTTCGGTCAGGATCAGCTTAACTCCCAACCATTTACTATATTGGCCAAGAATTCTTGCCCAAACTCGACCCAATGCCCATGGATAGAGGGAGGGAGAGAGTGTCCAACGGATTGGACCACAGGTTACGGTCCACCTAGTGAATAACTTCTAACCTATTAAGTGAATGGAACATCCAACCTGTTCAATAAATTGACCCCACCAGGAGGAACATTTTAGGCAAAAATCAGTCCCATCCACCCATCAAGTGGACCACGATTGTATTTTGCTATTTATCAATGTCTATAAACTATTTCCTATGGTTTGGCTTACTTGATAAGTGGATAAGGCTGATTTTTGCACTAGATAATCCTCATGATAGGGCCAACCTATTAGGAGGATTGCATGCCACAAGCATTTTGCAGGTTGGAAGTTATCCACGAGGTAGACCATAAACTGGGGTCCTATCGTTTGGGTTGGGTCAGGTCACTGGCCCAACCCATTCATAACTTATATGGGCCGGTCAGGTAGGTTCAACCCAAGCCTGACCCATTTACTTAAATGGGTCATATTTCTAGCCTATGCTGGAGCAGCTACCCATTTGGCTCGGCCTGAGCCCACCTCAACTACCGAGCGGACCCAAGCCAATTCCCAGCCCTATAAACACCCTTAATTAGTCCAGCACAGAGGATCAGAGGCACCCTCCATTGTTGCAGAAGTGGAAGTAGGCCAACTGAATTGTTGCACTCAATCTCACACACTAGTCACATATACGCATGCTCAGTCAGCACATTCAATACTCACCTTCATCACCTTCATCTCTCACCAAATTGACCTAAATTCATAGCAGTAAAATAAAATAATTTTTTTTTTTTTGTTTAAGGGCTCATTTTCAATCCTATTTGAGTAGACAGAAGTCCCATTATCTTTAATCACCTGCTTTTTAATTTATACATCAAACAGACCAAAATATCATTAAGCCCTGCTGCGCAAGTACTGTACAAAATATGAAGCAAAAAGATCTTTCAGCAAAACCCTGGATTCTATCTGCTGCCACTGAGTTCCCTTCTCCGCCTATGCAGGCAGCTTCCCACCCCCTGAAACTAGATTAGTGAGCACCTGCAGTTTAAAATAATGATATTAGATAAACTCCCAGAGCATAAAGCCACTTCGGAAAAGAAGTAAACTATCCCTAGTAGATTATGAGAGAGGAGTTAATCCATAGAGTCTTAAAATAGCTAAAAATTGCAGCCATTAGGCTAAACCATCCTGATGTTGTAAATTTTGCTGGTTGAATCTGGACCTCGCTCAAATCATTTTTGTAGGTCAAATATCAAAAGGCTAAAATAATCTAGTCCCCTTGAAATTTGGCATATGGCCTGCCCATGTAGTGTTCCGCCAGATTAAAAGTCACAATCCCCATCCATGTTTAGTCAGCCTCACACAACACCCAATGCTTGCTTAAGTTCATCTAGCCTTCAATCACACCAAGTGCTAGAACACAAGAACTTAGTGAGAATGCAAGAGAACATATGAGAGTAAATGGGAAAACTTGAATTGCTCTAAGTAGAGAAGATTACAACTCTTGAGTGTGTCCCAAATGAAGAGCTCTTCCATATACAGGCACAAGAAACTTCTAGGTACTTTACATGAATGGCTACGATGGTTCCATGTTGCATTCATCCAATGGTTATAGATATCCTAGAAAGCATCTAGACAATTCCACACAAGTTTCGCTACAAGGCTCTCCTAGAGAACTCTAGATCATTCTGAATTTCTCTACATAACTCTACAAGGCACTAGACTATCCTAGATGTCTCCAGACACCATGTACAAGCCCCAGTGGTAGAAAGTGTGTTTCACCACTGAGCTCATGGGTGAGTGCCCATGTGGAGAGAGAGAGAGAGAGAGAGAGGGGAAAAAAAAGCCTCATATGAACATGGCGAAATGGCTCAGTCCAATGTTGCGCCTCCAAGCCAATGACAAGCTGCATACTAACACGTCTTCCCTCTTACACTTATTGTGAATCTTGGACGCACGTTGTGCTTCTTAGTTGCCCAAATAGAGCCTATTGAGTCCTCACCCCACCAAGATTTTGGGCCACAGCTTGTCAACATGGTGACCCATTATATTAAAGGTCCTGAATTTTTAGCGTGCTATGTGTGTCGTATTTGTTGAGATGGACAGGAAAAATTGCTTGCAAGATGGCTATGCAAGGATTTTGATCACTTTCATTCTCTGCTATACACACTAGAGTGATTGGAATCATTTATCTGGTAGATAATTTGGTGGAATATGAGATTGCTTGTACAATATTTCTATTTTATAGAAACATCTAAAAAGTGAGAAAATATATAATGACAAACATGACGCGTCATGGTGTGTGCATCGAACTCAAAAAGTTCCCATGGGATCCATCCACGGATTGTCGGAGGGGCGAAAATCCATGCCGTTCAAACAAATTATGTGCCTATAATTGCCTTTTCCCTGTTAAAATGTAGATGGTTGCCTAAATCTTTACTAATCATCTATTTCAACGCCAGGAATCAAACACTTGAATTCTACCATTCCATGTCATTTTTTCCGTGCAGAGTATCTGGACCACCAGATGACTATCAACATCATGAATGGCCATTATAGTGGCCAAAACTATGTGCTACCCCAGCTCAGGAATCCTACACCCACTTCTGAGCCCCCTCCCCCCCCCCCCCCCCCTGAAGTGAAGACCACTGTCTTGATTCTAGATGCTTGCTAGCCCCATATGCACAAGCAGCACACACACCAACCTAGCCCGCATCTGGGACATTTAACGAGTACATAATGTGAGTCTCGCCATGAAAATGATCTCATGAAAAAGATCAGACACACCTACAGCTCAAGCAGTGCAAGCCAAGTATGAAAGCAATGGACAGTTTTGAGATCTTGTAAATGGTCCAATGTACACTTTTGTGGTCCACCAGATGAGTAGAGTGGGCTAAATTATCCGCTGCTTGGATGTCCAAGATACCTTTCAGGGTGGAGCAAAGGTGCGAGCAGGGCATGCAATTGTCAACCTCCCTGATTTCATTGAGACCACAATTAACTCAAACAATTCTTTAGATGCATATCATTTCCTTACCAAATCTTGATGTTGAACTGCTCTACAAATGCATCACTTTGTAGTCTAAAACCAAGTGTGATGGATAAAATATGCTAGTGCATACATGAAAGGTGTGCCTGGCTCTGACTTGCAGCTATGTTTTATACTGTGGTGTAAATACAGATGGTATGATGGTTTTGCTGGTTTGCCACACAATATGTAGTATATTGGTCTTTTTCATGTCAGTCATATTGGTCATTATTTCAATAGATTCATCAGAAGATTTAAGGATAACAGAACATTTAGGTGTATTAAACAAAAGAGAGAAAAAAATTTTAATAAGAAAGTTGGTGACGAGGCAAGTAACAAAATCAGTTACCAAAAACTATATCGAAGAAGCAGGGATAGAATTCAAGGCATGTGGCCATCTAGGGTTGCAAGTGATTCCTTGAGCAGCCTTTGTGCCTCCTCTCTCCTCCTAAGCATGCAAAGAAACCACCACTAAAGTCAACAGCATTTACTAGCTTCATACATATATTGACAGTAGGTACAAGGAAACTAAGAACTGAAGTATATATTGGATGACAAATCTCCTTGTGCATAATAATTGATAAAATGTAATGAGATCAGCAAATCAATATCTACCAGTAACTGAAATGTAGTGGATTAACCAACCACCAGTTACTACAATAACCACAATAAATTTTAATAATGTCATCCACTGAACATTTTGACCATGACCTTTACAGGATCCGCCACCCCTTTATGTGAAAATGTATGCTCGCATTTTAAGTTCTGTCAAGTGGGGCAATGGTTCGGTAATCCAGACAATTGTTCTGCAACATCCCACTATGGATGGACCATGCCTCATAAATCCCCTCAATATGATGATTCTAACCTAGATGGCATAGACAATTATGAAGAGATACAACAATGATTTATTTATTTATTTATTTATTTATTTTGAAAGGCAACAGGGAGCTTTCATTGAAAGAAGGTGCTAAGTTAGTGCCAAACTACAATCAGGAAAAAACATACCATGAGTACCCCAGGTTTACAGCCCACTCCTTAACAAGAGGAGGCAAATACAAGCTACCTGCCCCACCCCGGTACTCTCATTATGAAAACGTTTATTGTTTCTCTCCCACCAAATCATCCATAATACTGACAAGAGAGAGGCGCCATCGGGTCTGCAATTCCTTTTGAAGAGACATGCCGTGCCATACCATTAGGAGGTCCCCGATGTCCAAAGGCATGGACCACGCAAGGTTGAAGCCCCTAAGGACAACCGACCACAACAAAGAGGCGAAAGGACACTGGATAAGGAGATGATTCACAGATAATGCCGAAGACATGCACATAAGACATATTTGGGATGATCAAAGCTCTCTTTTGGAGGTTGTCGACAGTTAAGATTCTATTCCTACCCACCAGCCAACCAAAAGCCGCTATCTTCGGGGGCACACCATAATGCCAAATGTAACTAGTGGAGGCTTTCTTCGCACCTTGCTTTCGAATTAAATAGTAAAAGGATCGAACTGAGAACTGGCCTGATTTATCTTTGACCCAAATCATCTTTCCCCTTTCTTCATTTGACAGGCAGCAGTGTTGCAAGCATTGAAGAAGGGAAATCAGCTCCACCAGCTCTTCGTCCCTAAGGTTCCGGCAGCATGGAGGGGTACAAACGTCTTCCCAAAAAACAGATAATTGGCTTAACGTCTTCACCATTCCCACATGCAAAGCCTACGCCTTCCTTGAATTTTGTTTTCACCACATAGATTCCTTTCCATATTGCTGACGCTTTATACAAAGAGGATTCCTTGGTCCACCACCCGCCATTCTAACACCCATATTTGCTTGCCATCACCTGCCTCCAAAGGGCTCCCCTTTCCATCCCAAAGCGCTGCCACCATTTGCCCAATAGGGCCCCTCCCTCGTCAAATGAACTACACACTCACCCCATTCCAATAGAGATGGAAATTCTTCTTTTCTTTGGTGTCCCTCCACACACGAAAAATAAAAATAAAAAATCATGTCTAAGCCTTTCCAAGAAGGTTAGAACCACTTTAGGGCACTTGAAAAGTGACATAAAGTAGAGCTGCAACTTAGAAAGAGCAACTTTGATAAGGGTGATGTGATACGACCCCCAAGGGACAACTAGACAAGAATCGACCCTTCCAATTCGTTAGCTTCCTCTCAATCCTCTCCACTACTCTATCCCATTAATGTTTAGCCAGGCTCCACAAGCAAAGGGGGAGACCTAAGTAGGTCCAAGGAAACGAACTCGCCTTGCACCAAAAAGAATTGGCCAATCGAGCAAGCTCGTCCGACTCCACATGGATTCCCAACATTTCGCATTTGGCCAAATTAACCTTCTACCCCGAAACCACCTCGAAACATCTGATGATCATGCTCAATTTGTCAACCTTATCTCCTATTGCCTTGCAAAATAATAGTGTGCCATCCACGAACTGTGTGTGAAATTGGGGGACTTGAATCCACAAAAAAGGCCCCCCTCTTGATCTTCGATAAGCATTTTTCTTAAAGGCTATCACTACAAATAGAAGGGGGGAGAGTGGGTCGCCTCATCTGATTCCCCTTGAACTCTTTTTTTTTTTTTTTTTTGAAAAGAGACAAGAAACTATATTAAGAAAGAAAAGGATTACAAAAGAGGAGGTTGGCCTGCTGAGATAGCGGACCGAGACTTCCTAAGAAAATAAAAGCGTATTACAATCAGTGGAGGAATGAGAAGAGGTGGCCCATTCCACTATCAAATAATGAATTCTCCTCACTACAAACCCCAAATCATGCAACTCCCCATTGAAACATCTCCCGTTCCTCTCTTCCCATGTCACCCACCAAATAGCCACTACGGAAATTCTCCAGACTTGGTTTTTCTGCTTACAGAAGTCTGAACCATGCCAGGCTTTGAGCAAACTACTTGTGGAATCTGGGAGAACCCATGAAACTTTGAACCAAGAAAAAATGACTAGCCAAATCTGGTTGATAAAGGGACAGTGGACGAAAAGATGGTCCACTGTTTCAGCCTCCCCCATACAACACAAGAATGTGTTTGTAATGTACATACCTCTTTTCCTTAGATTATCAACCATCAGGACTTTCCTAGTGCTAACCAGCCACGCAAACACCGCGATCTTTGGAGGGAGCCTCTATTTCCACACCTTGTTTGAAGGAGGATCTTCTAGAATATTGATGTTCTTGTGGATGCAGTTATAAAATGACTTCACTGAGAAGGTACCCTTTTTGTCTAATCTCCAAATCGGTTTGTCGCTGTCCTGCTGATCTTGGCTTCTGTTGTTGAGGAGAGAAAGGAGGGCCGCCAGCTCATTGATTTCGTCATCGAGAAGATTTCTTCTACAAGGAATGTTCCAGACTTTCTTCGTACCGGAGGGGGAATAGCTTTCAGCTACCACGATAAGACGGTTGGGAGCCAGCCGAAATATGTTTGGAAAGGCTTCTTTTAAAGGAGCTTCTCCCACCCAGAGATCCTCCCAGAAAAATATGTTGTTACCTTTGCCTACTGAGAAACGAATGCCCATTAGAATTTCCGGTTTCGTCTCGAGAACTCCTTTCCATAAGGACGAAGCTTTGTAGGTGGCTGAATCTCTGGTCCACCAACCTCCAGCAGATTGCCCGTATTTACATTTGATCAAAGTGTTCCATAAAGCTCCGGATTCTGTCGCAAGTCTCCAATTCCATTTTCCGAGAATGGCCCGATTCATGGTTTTCAGACTTATAACGCCTGCTCCACCATCTTGAATGTGTTGACACACCTGATTCCTTTTAACTAGGTGAATTTTTTTCTTATCTCCCTTACCATACCAAAGGAAGTCCTGTCTGAGTCTTTCGAGCTTGTCCAGCACCGATTGAGGGCATTTGAATAAAGACATGATGTATAGTGGCAGACTCGAGAGAACCGCTTTTATCATCGTAAGACGGCCCCCTATAGATAGATATTTGCATTTCCAAGAGGCGAGATGTTTGTCGAATCTGTCTATATTTCCCACAAGTTCTTTGGAGGTTTGCCCACGCACAGAGGAAGGCCTACAAATGTAGTTGGGAGAGAACCTATCGAAACAGTTAAACAGCTCCGCAAACTCGGAAATCTCTGTGTCTTCCATGTTGACTCCAATGAGGGTGGACTTTGCTAAATTCACTCTGATTCCCCTTGAACTCTTGAAATAGCTTTTAGGGGAGCCATTAACTAGCACACAAAAAACGGGCGGATTTAACACATTCTCTCATCCAAGCACACAACTTTGCCTCGCACCCAATTCTATTGAGCATATAGTCCAAAAAATCTCAGTCCACGTGCTCGTAGGCCTTCACAATGTCCCAACTTACAAGCCCTTCGGCCCTTCCTTATGCCTAGAGTCAATACACTCGTGAACAATAAGGACACTGTCTAATATCTGTCACCCCTCCACGAATGCACCTTGGTTCGACAATATGACCTAGTCAATCACATTCCGGAACCTAGTTGCAAGGATTTTAGCCAGAATTTTATATGGTCCTCCAATTAGACTTAAAACCCCAAAGTCCTCAAGTCTCTCAGCTCCTAAAATCTTAGGGATGAGTGTAATGAAAGTCACCCCCATTACCAAAAGGAGTCAGCGCCGAGCAAAAAATTCCTGCAAGAAATTCATCACATCATCTTCGAGTAAATCCCAAAATCCTTGGAGAAGAGTATGAGGGAAGCTGTTAGGGCCTAGAGCCTTGCCCCTTCCCAATGAAAAAACGGCATCTTTGACCACTTCCTCGGAGAACGGCCTCTCTAGAGATTCGGAATCCGTTGTTGATAAAGAAGAGAAGTTTAAATTATTCAAAGTGGGTATCTTCCACCTCTCCCCTTCCTTTTGCCTTTTACACAAATGCTTCTAATTTTGTTATTTCTAGTCCGCGCGCTAGCAATATTATGAAAAAAACTCTAGTGTTTTTGTCACCTTCTTAAGCCACATGGCTATAGATTGTTGCTACCGTTTTATTTCCTCTTCTCTGAGCTGACCATCATGACCCTAAGCTAGCTCAGCTCTATAGGCATGTTCCTCATCTAACAACACACAACTTTCGGCCTTCAAGTCAAGGGCCTGGATGTCACTTAGCATTGGCTCCACCTCTGCCTGTCTCTTCCCCATTACCTCCTTCCATGCCAAAATTCTACTTTCGAGGAGCTTCAACTTTCTACAAAGAATAAAACCAGCATAGCCGCTAACTTCCAAAGAGTTCCACCACTCTTCAATCAAAGCTGAGAAGCCTTCAATTTGGAGCTAAGATAATTCGAATCTAAACGGCTTCAGCCTCCAATCCGCCTCCTCCACTTCGAGCAAAATCGGGCAATGGTCCAAAAACGGGTTTGGGAAGCACGCGTTGAGAAACAAAGGCCACACCTCCACCCATTTAGGAGAAACAAGAAATCTATCGAGTCTAGACATAATAGCCCAATTCTCGCCATTGGACAATGTGAACCTGCAACCCCCCATTGGGTGGATCCACCAACTCTTGTGAATTTACACAATTCGAAAAGCCCTCATGTTGCTTGGGATACTACCCCTCGGAGATTTTTCGTTGATGAATTTGGTGACATTGAAGTCACCCCACACGCACCACAAGCCCAAAAACAAGAGGCAAGCCTTGAATAGGTCCTCCCGCATTTCCTTCCCTCTAGCAAATACATTAGGGCATAAACTACCGAGAATAACCACTTGAATCTAGAAAAAATAATAATCATAAATTCAACACGACTGATACGTTGAAGGCCCCTGTCTAAACTGACTCCTTAACCCAAATCGTTAAATCCCCACGCCACCAAAATACCACCAGCAAAACCAGGAGACCCCAAGAAAGCCCACTCCTTGGATTTAGCCACTCATAAAATCAACTATCGCAATGACGTGAGCTTTCGCACCATTGCAGATGTCTTAAACCTGATGCCTTTTTTGGCTACTCCCCAAACCCCTGATACTCCATTAAAGGATCTTCATTTAGGAACTGATTTTCCTCTACCACCCCTCTCTTGCTTACTACAAGAGTCCCTTCCCCATAAGCAATGTTCAGGTTTAAGCTTACCAATTCTCTCTTACCTTTCGGCGAAGTTGATTGAACCTAACATAGGCAGGGCCCTTTTCTTCTTGATACAAGATTTTGCCACCCTTGCCTCTGCACCCACCACTACTACCGGCTCAAAGTCTATTGCTACCCCATCCCTA